>JAECUM010010878.1:0-62776 GCA_016617855.1 Megalonaias nervosa | reverse complement strand
TTAGGAAGAACAAACTGGAATTCTTCGGTCACGTGATCATCTCGGATGGCATACTTCCCAGTCCAGCAAATCAGATTTCTCCCAGACTTGTCTACAATAATGCGACCAACTATGGACCTGCTGAAATCAGACACAGCCTGGTATTGGGGCCCAGACCAGGAGTACGTCCTCACGAAAGTCAAGCAGATGCTGACATCTACACAAGTCTTATTATTTTATGACCCTGGCAAGGATGACAGTTGTCAGCGCTGATGCCAGCAGTTATAGAATTGGTGGGCAATATTCCAACAGCATGGAGAGAAACTCAAGCCAGTTGCCTTTTGTTCCAGAACACTCACCCCTGCTGAGGTCAAATATGCGCAGATATAGAAGGAGTGCCTTGCATGTGTCTGGTCCTGTGAGAAGTTTTCACGATATCTTGTTGGATTGTACTCTTTTAGACTGCATACTGACCATAAACCGTTAGTGCCACTGATCAACACACATGATACAGACAACGCTGCTTTGAGGTGTCAACGACTGTTGAGACGCTTCAATGGAAAAGCAGAGTACGTAGCTGGGAAGCTTTTGGTAGTTCCAGACACCCCTTCTCGGAGCCCTCTCCTAGGCCAGGAAGCCACATACGAAGAGGAAATGGAGGTTTTCATAGAGTCAATGGAGGCATGCAGGCCAATTTCCGATAGGAAATTAGAACAAATAAAAGAAGGTTACAGGAGTGACCACCATCTACAGACTGTAATGACTTTCACCAGAAATGGATGGCCAGATAAGAAAAATAACTGTCCCCTTGATGTACATCCTTGCTTTGCTGTACGCAGTGAACTATCAATTAAGAACGACCTATTTATTTTCAGATACAGAGTTATTATGCCTAGAGTCTTAAGGCCCAGAATTCTTTATAATATTGACGAGGGTCATCTGGGAGTAGCCAAATGCCGTGAGAGTGCCCCAAGTTGTGTATGGTGGCCTGGAATCGCGATACAGATCAAGACAAAATAGAGACATGCGAATTTTGTCAGATTAGGAATCCAGCACAGAGGAGGGAACCATTGAAGACAACCTCTCTACCAGACAGACCATGGCAGAAAATTGCAATCGATATTTGTGAAGCCAAAGAAGAAAGATACTTAGTAGCTATTGACTACTTTTCAGGCTATTTGGAAATTATGCATCTAACAAAGACAACCTCCCATCAGATAATTGGAAAGCTAAAGAGCACATTTGCACGATGGGAAATGACAGAAATCGTAGTATCAGACAATAGAATTCAGTTCACTTTATCAGAATTAAAAGAGTTTGCTGAGAAATACAAATTCAAACAGGTATTTACCAGTCCTCACTACCCGTAATCGAATGGTGAAGAAGAAAGTGGTGCCAAAATAGCAAAGTCCATACTTGAACAGGATGATGTATTCCTTGCCCTGCCTTGTGGCTTATAGAGTCACACCGACAGCTGCAACAGGTGCCAGCCCAGCCCAGTTGATGATGGGACGCCAGATGGGGACCACCTTGCCCAATATTGGAAATAAGTTAAACCCCGAGTGGCGAAACCTTAAAATCATCAGGCAGAGAGACCTTAAGACAAAACAAAGATATTCATTTTTTTACAACCGGCGCCACACTCACGTAATTTACAAGATATTCACGAGGGTGACGGCGTCAGAATCAAATGGCATGGAAATGACAACATGTGGTCAACACCAGGCATAGCTATTCAAGCCGACAAAGACCGAAGACGTTACTTGGTAAAAGCCCCTCAAGGGATATACAGTCGCAATCGAATCCATGTACAGCGGATGAAAAGCCCTGAGAATCTACTTCCAGTCAACACAAATTCGTCTACAGACACTGTAAGAAAGTCTTCACATTGTTCAGTCAGGATCCATTTGGAGTCCAGCACAAAGTTTCTCAATAACATGGAGCCCGTGCAGCCATCTGATGATTCTACCACACATAGTGACCCAGTGCAGCCGATCCCCAGCAAGCCAGCTCTACCCAGTGAGCCCAACAATCCAAACACTTCAGTGCGGACGTCAAGTTGGAGCATAGTCCGAAAACCAGCCAGATGTAGTGATTTTGTTTAAGAAAGTGATTTTTTTAAAATAAATGTGCCAACGCGTTGTTTAGTATTCGATTTTTGAATTACTGCAATAGAAGTGGACTTTTAGGTTTTCTATAGTATTAGAATCAGGACTATCCTGTGCAAGTTTACAGTAACCTAGTATACAATTCAATTCCGCCAAATTCTTGCTGTGGACAGTTCAGATACAAAGACAGTAAATTCATTGCTTACTTATTTAATGTTTTCATATTGGCGGAATTGATTCTTTCTTTTTTCCTATCTAGTCATAAACAAAATGTTATGTTCGGATAATCATAAAAAGAGGGGAAATGTGTGGTATCGAAGTTTACGTGCTAGTTTTAACTAATAACTGCTCCCCTTAGTAGCTGCAAAATTAGATAGAGACTGCTCCAGGAGATAGGGGGCGCCGCGATCAATCATGGAAGATATCTGATGTGTATTAGGAACCTGTATTAATAAACCCTGTGTGTGTAACGACCTGAGATGCCCTCGTTTTCATGACAAGGTGTATTACCGATTGCCTATTCTACTTGTATTTTAAGCTACAATACTGCCAAGTGACGAAAGTATTTTCCTATAGCTTGGTTGATACGGTACGAAACTTTAACCAGTCTGTATGCCGTGTCTTATCTCATAAAGTCAGTAACGTTCCATATATTGCTAGAAATACAGGGATTTCTCTCACGTAACATCGTTGATTTGGATAGTGGGCACTGCCAAACAATGAGCAGTGCGTTTGGTTTACTCAGACTAATGTTAATCTTGATTGTCCATCAGTTACTCAATTTTTATTATTTCCTGCAGTGCTTAAAGCGAAGTTGAGATTGTAATTTTCTTCAGTTATTTGAGTGACTTAACAACGGTTTGAATTATCTTTCGGTCATTATCGTCACTTTGTGGTGTGACTGCAAATATTCACGTACATTTAGAAATCTAATGGCCATGAATTTCTGTTGGATTGTGAGCAATTTCCGTTCATACTTAACGATTTATTAGATTTGTAATAACATCTCAAGCGGACATGTTGGTTTGTTATGTGGGCAATCAACTTGCGACATTGCTACACCAGTACAACCAATCAACCCGAGGTATCAGGACAATAACGTGCTTACTGTATAATCTTAATTAACGTTTTATTTAGTCAATATTGCCATGATTATTTTATGTTATGATTATTTAACGTTATACGATGATGACATTATGCACACAATGGCAACATATAATGTTATAAACGTTTATTTTTGTTTTTAATATCCAAGTGGTTAGAGCGTCCACCTCAAAAGCGGGTGGTCGCGGGTTAGAATCCTGGCCGAGTCATACCAAAGACTTGTAAAAATGGTCGAAGCAGCTGTCTCACTTTGGCGCTACGCATTAAGAGGTTAGTGTTAGGAATGGTCGGCCCGGTGTCAGAATAATGTGACTGGGTGGGACATGATGCTACATGTCTGCGACATGATACTCCAGTGCTAGACATCACAATATACTGTCACACTGCAGAAATCGTGGCGATTTGACTGAAGAATTGTTCAACCTACTTTAACACACACACACACACACACACACACACACACACACACACACACACACACACACACACACACACACACACACACACACACGCACCTTCTACAGTGAATAATCTTAAGGAATCTTTTTAACTTAACCTTCCTTTAGAAGTTCAAACCTAATCTCCAGTTTTATTGTTAACTATTTTGCTTTTCATGTTTCTTTTTAATGTCATTGTTTTAAATTGACAATCTTATCGCAGATTAGTTTTCAGGCCAATTGAAGATAAATAACACTTGTCCACACTCCCCAAACCTCAGAGTGAGAAATCAGTTATGACTGAAACGGTTCGGGTTTGTATCCTTCCATCATATCAGCCTGGGTCAGCTACCGTAGTGTACCCTTTGGCAGGACACTTTACACCAATAAATAACGTATTTGTGTTGCTGTGCCATAAAGTTCCACACCATTCTCTTCTGTATAAGCTAAGGTTAATTTAACTATATATGTTTGCGTTAACTATTGATCAAGTCTGAATATGCGTTTCAGATAAATAGAGAGATTATGCACCCAATATATGGAATGACCAAAATGTTTGCCTAAGAGAGCTATTGTGGATTCAACATTATTTTTTAGCACATGATAGGCTATATATGGCTGCTAGAATAATTGGTTGAGGAAAAGGGTACGTGGATCCATCGGCCTACGGGAAACTACGGGCAAGCTTTCTCACTTTCCTACACTGGCGGAGCTGGTGACTTGATCCAACATGAACAGAGGTGAGATGGCAGTCATTGGGAAAGGTGTGCAGTTTATACCAGTCGTCCAAAAGATATGAGTAAATTCAGGACAAAAACAACCGGCATATGCTTGTTTTGCATCCTCCATGTTTAATTATTGTAACATTTGTTGTAAATTGAATACGTGCTAGTGTAGTTATCGATGTAATTGTCAGTACACTCTTTATGACATCATCACTTCTTGTGTATATAAACAAGCGACTATCAATTTTGAGAAACCATTGCAAGAGTAGCAGAGAGGGTGAACAGACCATTTTGCCTGAGACCTTATTTATGAAAAATAGAGGTTCCTACAAAGACTGAAAATAAAATCAATAACGTCAAACCGAATCCGTTAACCGAGCACATTCCGTCGTTGCGGCCGCAATTATTGCGGAGACCGCGTTAACGAAATCTTTTGGGTTAGTTCATTTTGTTACTCGTTCGTTGACGTGTATTTTCCAACGTTTATGCGACTCTTTTATGTCTAGGTCACGTACGCGTGGTCGTTTCACCCTCTCTGCTGCTGTAATTAAACCATTATTATATAAATAATGATCGGTGAAGCTCACTCAGCTAGACTAGCTCGAGAGCGACTAGAGGCAATCTTCCCGCGATGGAGAAAACCGCTGAAGCAACCGGGAAAATAGCAGAGCGAACTAAGAAAATAAAAACAAATTCTACGAGAATTTCCTGTCGAAATAGTTGCGGCTCAGCCAGCACAAGAAATACTTGAAGGAATTGACCAAGTACGTGCTGAGATAGGTGATATAAAAGATCGTACACCAAAACCAGAACCAGAACCAAAGAAAAAAGCTACAATAAATGATAAATTTACCGATGATGGTATTAATTTTATAAAAAAAAAATGTTAGGGACGTGAATGAGTTATCTGCGCTTGCTGTAGTAAGTTTCAATAACAGAGAAAAATTATTAAAACCCAATTACGTTAATAAACCTGTAGATCGTGAAATTTGGTACAGATGGATATTTCACATATACTACGGCGCTGATGCTGATCGGGTAAATGATACGAGGTATATTGCATTTAATAATGGAATAGACAACTATCTTGCACAATTACGACAACAACAACAATTATCGCAACCACAATCATCGCAGCCACAACCATCACTACCACCAAAAACGTCAATTACAGCCCATAAATTTACGCCTGAGGGTGTTGCCGCTATGAGGGATCCAGACCATTTAAAAGATATTGCAGCATATGGATACGATGAAAAAGAGAGATATGTAAGACCCTAATATACTAAGAAAATGAAGCGTAATAATTGGATTTCAGATGTATATCTCGTCGCTAATGTTGCTGATACAATCAAACGTGGAGCAGCAGAGAGGGTGGACCCTACAAATCAGTGTTCGAACAAATATATTAAACATGAAAATCATACTAAATAAGACAAAAAATATAGGGTCAATAACGCTAAACCAGAACCTCTAACCGAATTGAAATTATCTCTACGTGGGTTATTTACGCTGTGACTCGTTCGTGACACCTGTGTTTGTAAATGCTATGCGTGTTCGTTTATGTGCTCGTGCGCGTAATTTATGTCAGACCATCCTCTCTGCTGCTGTGGATTTTATCCAAATATTTTATCAAGTCCGTTACGATATCTCGACCTCGGATCATGTAAATTTATTGTTATAAAACCAAAGGGGGTACCTTGTGCTTTTGAAAAAAAGTTTTTGAACTTAATCATGTACATGTCCCCTGAACACCAAGTATAATAAATATTTTGCAGCGTATGATTATCAACTCCGTTAAACACTACCAAAATATTGCAGTTTTCTCTGATTACTTTAGGTATTTGCGTATATCTTTGAGTAACATAAATCACGTCTTTGTTTTTATGTCTACCTCGAGAAAATATCCGAGCTGGATTTGATTGTTTGTCCAGCATCACAGCATCGTATACCACAAGATTATTAATAAGTCCATCAAGGTCATCTACAGATGGCGCTTCATCAATACTAGTAATAAAATCAATAATATCATTACCGTCTTCATCCAGCAACCTTGCCTTTTCATTAAAATCTTTAAGTACTTCATAGCATCGTTGATCATCCACGGATGGAGCTACTAAATATAACTTATCCCACGTAAGCCATCTCATTATTAAATTAAGCAATAATTGTGTTTTGCCTGATCCAGATGGACCTATTATTATCATCCTGATAGAATTCGGTAGCGCTGGGTGATGCTTGACTGGTTCTTGTTTTCGTGTCGATGAGAAGTCAATTATATCCTTATGATAAATATGAATCTATATTGCGTTCGATGCAGGGAAACCACGCCCACCGCTGGATTAACAACAATAATCACAAAAATAAAAGGCGTGCACTGACAGGTAAGTGTGAAAAATGTGGTACAAAAAATACAAATTTATTTCGTATAGCACAAAGACAGGCGGTGATATTGCCGCGTCGTTGGGAAAATTACCAGCTGCTCCGTGGGCAAAGTATCCCGGAGAAAAACATCTGCCCGGATACAATTACTGTGGTCCTGGAACTCGACTTGATATCCGACTTGACGAACGAGATCAACCAAGACCGGGAGAGTATCCAATAAATAAAATTGATCAAGCGTGTCATGTTCATGATGTTGCGTATAAAAGTAAGGATTTACAACAACGGCATATCGCAGATGTGAAGTTGATTCATGCGGTAAATTCTATACCTGATAAATCTCTCAGAGAAAAACTTGCTAGTTTTCTAGTGAAATCTGCTATGAAGGGGAAACTAATGCTAGGGTGTGGTAATTAATTATATAACTATTATAATGGAATCTGTTTATTATAGCCCAAGAGGATATTGGAAGGGCAGAGCAGCGATTAGTAAACTTGCTGACGCAGCAAAAGTCTCACGTGCTGTTGATGCAGAGTGGTTAGCACGACCAACAGGCAATATGGCAAATCTATCTACGTCCACCTAAAAAAACTTCAGCATGCACATTTTGATGTCAGCGTTCCCAATAAGGTTCATCAAGCAGATATTTTGTTTTTACCGCACGATACTATTAAACCACGTTGACGTCAATCACGCTCATACAAATACGCGTTAACTATTGTTGACGTTCAAGTAGATATAAAGAAACAGAACCACTGTCAACAAAAACAGCATCTGAAGTTGCATCTGCGTTTGAACGAATTTATCAACGAGGACACTTGCAATGGCCACATTTGCTACAAGTTGATCCTGGCAAAGAATTTCTTGGTACAGTATCATCGCTGATGAAAAGATATAATGTCAAAATCAGACGAGGACACACGGCAATTCATCGTGATCGGGCAATAGCTGAGCGATTTAATCGAACACTCGCTGAGCGGTTATTTGGATATCAGTATGCGAAGGAAATAATTCAGAGCGACATGACATCTCGTGAATGGGTTGCAAGATTACCAAGTGTGATAGCTGCGTTAAATAATGAAATTATTCGTGCAACTTCTATGAAACCTATTAATGCAATTACAAAGAAACATATACCCCGTTGCGATCGCGATGGAGGACGACGTGACTTTTCAAAACAGCCAGTGTTAGGTAATGTGACTGTCAGATATTTATATGAACCCGGTGAACTTAAAGGGGGTACATAAAGAGCAACTGATCCTATCTGGAGTGTGACTACACATAAAATTTCTAGCGTGGTTAGATCCACGGGTAGATCTGCAATCTACAGACTGGATTCAACTGCTCCTCAACGTGGATCTGTACGTGATCAATTACAAGTGATTAATGAGGACACACAATTACCACCGCGTTCACATTTGTAAACTGGCACCCCGACGTCGATAACGTTCAAGACAGGTCAGCATCACATTTTCGCGTGTGTGACCAAGACTACTATTAATTCTGTCTACGGTGAACGGTCTTGGATTATTACTCGAATACTCCCATAGCATATTACAGTTACAACTTGCACAATGATTATTCTGTCGTTGTTTTAGTGTTATAATAAATTCAGTATCAATATCAAAGTAGCGATTATTTTTTTTTGGTCACATTGCTTATAACCAAATAGTTTTTTCCTATTACGCCAACACCTTCGGTGTCGTCACTAGCAGTTTGATCATTATTTTCTGTAAAATTCATAATAACCCTGTGCAGTTGAGATATTCTTCTGACTCGAGATACTGCAAGATAAACTAAATTTAACCATTGGATTCTATCATCGACAATCCAGATATTTGCATCAGTAATAGTTAGTCCTTGTGACGAATGAATCGTTATAGCATATTCTAATTCCACTGCGATTTATCCATGATCAAAGTGCTCTCAAGAACATCAACATCAACCAAGACAATATTATTTAAAACAAGATTTTGTTTTTCATTTGTTCCTGGAATTTCAACTTCAATATTCTGTCGTCGAGTATCTGCTATGCTATAACACAATGGTACAGGTAGATTTGAAATTTTTTCTTTATGTAACAAAAATAATTTCTCTTGCAATTCATCACGAACTATCTTTCTACTTGCAACTATTAAATCATTTGGTCTCCATAAATTCCAAAAATCGTTCACGCATTATATCTCATCGTATTCTATCTGGCTGTAGTCTGATTAATCTTATAAATTCTTTCACGGGTTCATCAATAGCTCTATAATCATCGGTTATCTCCTCATAATAATCCACAAACGTTTTTAACCACTCGTGCGAAGACTGCCCAACGAAATGTTGCGGCTGACCATGATCGCTGCACATTATCACAGCAGTATATTTTGTCAGTAACCAATCAAGAAATATTTTTAATATACAAATTTTATCGCAGATGATAATCTGGGGTATATATTTCTCACCCATTCACTCAGGTGTCCACGTATCCCCGCACCATCTGAAGAAACCATGGTAAGTTCGAGATTTTACTCCTCGTTCATTTATTTCTCTGGCTAGTCTATGTGTAGGTGTCAGCACAATGATATCAATGGAGTTCTTCAAACTACGACTAAATAATTCAATGGTACGTGATGTTTTTCCAGAACCTTCAGGCCCATTGAGATAAACGGTTGTATATCTGGCCACAGGATCAAACACAGATTGTGCCGATGAGTTTCATATTTGATTGTCATTCCTGTAACATATTTCCCTGATTTCAATGTCGGCAGATTCGGAATAGTCAAGTATATTTTCTTGTTTTATTCTCCATGATCCCCATTCACCATTACCGTGTAGCGGTTTTAGCAAATCTAAATGTTTTCATTTATATAAAATGAATCAGTGGCAACTCTGACAGCGTAACGAGGAAATATGTTTATCATCGATAATAAGTTTATCGATACGTAAGCTAGCATAGAAGATCTTAAATATGTATTCTGCGGTAACTCAGCATCAATATAGCTCACGATTGTACCTAATTTAGACCCGTCTGATAAATAAGCAGTACTCCGACTCATAAATGTGTTTTTTTTCCGTTGTATCAGCAATTATAAAATCGAGTTCAGCATCATCCATAATTAATCTTGTACACATTCGTTTATGATCATATGATCCTCCTTTAGTAAATTTACCAGATATGTTTCTACCAAGATCTTTTGCAATTTTATTTTCATAATCAATCATATCAGGATTTTCATCCGGGGAATATTTCTTTTGCTGTGGCAACCAAACTTGTTTCTGCGGATGATACGATATAATGGCTTCGTTTACGTTCAACGACACTAAAATTCCAGTAACAAGCATATATCGTAATAGTACTATTGGAGCCCAATATTTTCCCGAGAAATGTCTTCCAAACTCGAATGACTCTATACAAGCAAATCCGGTTAGGTGAAAATTTGGTAAGAGTCCGTTTATCTCAACTCTGGTCATCTGGTGTGTGGGATGTCCAAATCTTTTAAATTATTCAGAACAGTCTCCGTATCCAAGAAAACTTCCAGGATAACACGCTTCCACATGAACCGATATAATATCCCTATAATCGTATTTGGTATTTTATAATTCGCCGTGTCCGTATTCGACACATCTGCGCTGGATGTCTTCATGAAATTCTGATCGTGCCGGTTTCCATGAATTTGTCTCTTGAGCAAAGTGAGCCGCCACTGATGGAACTGTAAAACAATTATTCAGTAATTGTTCAACTAAGACATTATCAGAATTATATTTCAATGCAAGATGTTTCATTTTTTCGTGGAGAGATTCTTCACGATAAATTTCTCCCTTAGGCCTTACAAACTGATCCTAATACGAATCTGAACTTTGAAATAACCACACGGATACAGGGTTACTCTTACTAATATTTCTGATAGCGTCGAATATATAATCGCTGTAAAATTTAACTGTTCTATCCCGTGGAAATATTGTTACTGCCACAGTCCATGCATGTGCGTTATGACAATGATTGTTATAGGGGTTCCATTTTTTGTATATTTCGGTTTGTATAAAATCTCTCCTGTTAATGTCTTCAATGTTATTGGAACTTTTAATTTCTTTTCTAGCTTAGCAACGTCGCTGATAGACGCTCCTGTATCTTTAACTGCTGCTGCCCAATTATTAATTGTTTTACGTCTTAGATCCGTTAAATCGTTTCCGCGTATTGCTTTTGAGAAATGTTCCATAACCCGCTCAGCTATGCAGTTTAGTCCCCTTGATGAAGTCAAGGACATAGTCACAGACACTGTCAAGGAAAATTTTATTCGTTTAAGATTATTAACGCTAGGTTTATCATTTAGCGGATATATCGCATAATTAACTGCAGTTACAGGATACACTCATTCACAATACGGTTTATCAATACCAGTCAATATTCCTGGTTTGGATTGTTTTATGCAATATAACAGTATTATTTCCAGTATGAAGTTGTACATGGTCACTTTTATCACGGATAATCCAAGTGTCGTCATCTGTCTGCACCATAAATTTTACCAGAATAATATATCGCTGATTGTCGGGGTAGTTGATAATATTTCTACCTCGTTCGTCATGCATTCTAAAATCAATGGTATTCAAGATCCTGAATGTTGGCCAAGTATGAGCCGCACCATCGTTTTGAAATTCTTTCTTGGCTTCGCGGATACGGTCGGGTCGGTTATATGGCTATTTATCAAAGCCAGATCTTGCATCGAAAAATTAAATGTAGATTTTGGTAGTTTGTCAAGATCGAATCTTGCTCTGGAACGTTCAATTGCGGATAATCTCTCAAATTCCTCCATACTATAATTAAGGCAAATATGTTTAATTAAACTTTAATTATATATATAATGATACAAGCAAATAACAAACACAAGTGGTTAATGATAGGATTTTCTCTTCCTTGTAATAAATCATGCATAGATGAATTCTGTGGTGTTTACATGCAAAACTTTCGCAGAGGTAGTCTAGGACCGAAACCGTGTTTACGATGTGGTATTGGGGTCAGAGGAGAAACACGGTTATGTGTACAGTGCGGTGGTAAAAGGTACGATATTATGATAAGAAATCGTCAGGTGAATCTCCTATAAAAACCGTTGAAGATTATCTTGCTAAATTTTTAAAATAATCATTTAGACAAATAGTATTACTATATAAATGAAGCAAAATTAATTTGTGAAACATCCCATCATTAAAAATTATGAAGCATCTCGAGATGGTGTCATGAGAAACTGCAAATTAAAAAAGCCAGTTGGTACTGTTGATAATAATGGTTATTTCAGATTTACTGCCGGGGGAAAATGATATTTATCTCATAGATTCGTGTTCGAGTGTTATTATGGCGTAATCGAAGAACGACTTGTTATTGATCATCTTGATCGAGATCGAAAAAAATAATAATTTATCTTATCTTCGAACTGTTAGGCAAAGTCAGAATTGTAAGCTTGGTGAAACTGGTTTGCACAAAATGTTTGAAAAAAGGGCTGTTAAGTGTGTAAATGTGGAAACAGAGCAAGTAGATATATTCCCTTCCATAAACGCGGCTGCTAAATATTTTAATATTATTACCGAGTTCAGTACAACATATCGCGGATAATGTAACCAAGTCTGCATTTTGGAAAACATTCAAGCAAAAGATCACGTTCCAGTACGCTGAACAATTTTGAATTATTTGCAAAATAAAAGCGAGAAAATTCTGTCAGGTAAATCTCTTTCTGATAGATTAATTAAGCAGTTGTCTCCCTTTTGTTATTGCGCATACATTACTATACATTCATATTCAGTTATATATATAATTCATCAAACATTGAAATCTGAGGAATCTTGCGTTTTTCATATTATCAAGCACAAAAATCTCAATTCTGTGATTTTATTCCTAGACTTTGTCAAGATGATATTGAATTCCGTGATAAAATCACAACGAACCGCGCTACAGTAGATTTTACATAAGCCGTGTGTGCGATATAGTCATTATTGATTTTTTTTAGACTGTAGCATGCGGATAGAACCGGAATAATATCGATCCATGCATCATTGCTAGACAGTTCTGCCCTGATGAAAACAAGTGTTGATAATACAGTATTTTAACCAAATTCACAAATGTGTAAAATTGCAGATTTCGCGATTTATTTTATATTTTATTCAGAATCTGCTTATCACAGAATAGTGTATATACTTATCGCCAGTGACATAGGGCTAGGTAACTATATAACCATTTTTGAAACGTATATTTATAACTAAAGCTCATGGTCCAGTGGTAATTCTTCTGACTCTCGTACTCGAGGCCTAAGGTTCGATTCCTCGTAACGGACATATTGTCGGAGGTGGCGATCCGATGCCAATTTTTCTAATATAATTGGAGAAGTTCCCCTGTGTACACCTCCTCTCGCCACGTCGAACAACGTGGTGAGTATGTTTTGCACTCGCCCGGGGTTTGATTGGGGGGGGGTGTACATGAAAAATTGGAAGTCCCAAAAATAAACAGCAGGATGATGTGAACTCGTGAGCTTGTGACCTCACTGAAGGGTACCCCAAACAAGGACATTCAGAAAGAATGTTACCAGACAAAGAAGCCTCGTAAGGTGCATGTGGGTCACAAGAAAGACCTTAACCATGAAGAGTGCCTGTGGGCCATAAGAAAAGGCCTTAACAAAAACAAGAAAGGACTCTTTGGACCTTATGGTAAAGGCTTTACTGGTCAAAAAAGGGACCACGTGGAATGGTAGACTGATCGTCATAGCTGTTGTTTATTTTTGAATTTATTCAGAAATATATTTCAGAAATATATCTGTATTAATTCAAAAATATATTTTTATTTTTATTAATATTTATCTGATTCAGAATATATTTATATATTTATCTGATTCAGAATATTTTATATTTATCTGATTCAGAAATATAATTTTATATTTATCTGATTCAGAAATATATTTTTATTTTTATTAATATTTATCTGATTCAGAAATATATTTTTATATTTGTCTGATTCAGAACATTTTTTACTTTCATTATATTAATTCTGATTCAGAAATATATTTATTATAATAAAATTTTTTTTTTTTATGAAATTCAGTCAGATTTTCTAAATTTGATGGATAAGTTACCTAACAAAATTGTGACTTTGATCAGATTTTCTAAATTTGATGGGTAAGTTACCTAACAAAATTGTGACTTTGATCAGATTTTCTGAATTTGACGGGTAATATACCCATCAAAATTGCGAATTCAGCTAGATTTTCTAAAATATTTTTACTTTTATTAAGTAATATATTTTTATTTTTAATTAAGAAATATATTTTTATTTAAACAAATATGTATTATATAATGAATCATGAAAATGCTGTTATTGGTGCTATAAATTAATTTCAACACAGCGGTATAAAAATATCTCATGAACTTGATCCTGAAAAATTATGAGTGATTTTGAATCATTACAATTTCGAAAATCAGCAAAACAGGTATACGCTGCCCTCCTATTATAGATTCCTAAAGTTGATCCATCAGGCGATGTTACAATCGCTGGCAGCAATCACGGACACGCAAGTGAAATTATTTGTTCCTCTTTCACGTTCAATCGAAAAGGTCAGGTCAGAATTATCTCACGAATACGAAACAAAAAGAATTGTACACGCTCGTATAAAACAGTTGAGAGATATTACGTCGATGATGGAGTCATTGAACGAAGTTCCGGAAGAGTTACTGGCGAAAGATAAGGACGAATGTGCCTCTAATCTTAGTGAAAGTGACTGTAGTGACGTTGACAACGAAACGAATAGCGTCACCTGCAACGTTGTGCCAGCTAAACAAGAGGGATAATTCATTTCTGATCCACGTCAAGGATAATAATCACGGAGTAAAAAAAAATATTTTATCCTTGACTTCGTCCTTGACAACGTCAAGGGGGACATATTTTTTTGCTTGGTGTTTCCTACGAACGCACATACAGTTTTAGATTTAGTGTCTCTGACCTAAGGTCCAACAAGTGGCCAGTCTGGTCAGTAAGTTTGAAATGTATCCACGATAAGAGTGGATTATGACATTTTAGATAAACAGCGTTGATTGGTTCTGATACAGTCAAATAGCCTGGGGGTACTTGAGGTGTAAATGAATACAGAATGTATCCTTGCTGGGTCTAATTGGATTTTTCAGCGTCAACTTGATAACTACCATCAATGACATCACATACTAGATTAACAGCGATCGTTGATGTGATATTGACGATTCCTGGCGAGACATGACGACCACCCAAGTACGGATCGTTGTTGTAGCGGAGAATACTTGATGGTGGAGCTATTTATCTCCACGATTCGAGGATTCTGGGAAAGTAACTGTCAATAACATCGCCGAGTCTCTTTTTTTAATCTGTCCGTGTCGAATTCTGGTATCACAAATGTTGGTAATTTTTATCTAGTTATTTTGTAATGATCAAGAAAAATAATTGGTATTTGCTTTTAAAACCCTCTATCTTCAATTACTTTCAAGATAAGGGATCGATTGATAATAAGCATATCTGATCTAACTTTATTTAAATGTTGTATTGTCTCAATGATATGTTGTTTTGTATTTTCGCTGTAGATTCGTGATAAGGACAAAAAGAGATTTTTTAAATCACTAATTTTACGATTGTATTCAAGATCAATCAGAATAACATATTCGTTAATCAGTTCTTTATAAATAATCTCTTTTTGTATGAGTTTTACTGGATCACGTTCAACATCAGTTATCGAATTAGGATATTTAGGAGTTTTTGTTCCATCAAAATCAATACTAGCATTTGTTTCACTTTTTAGCCATGAAAGAATACCATAATAATAATCCGGCATTTTTATAAATCTTTTTTCTGTTGTAAAAAATTCATTTTTGGTCGGTTCTGGTGGACACTGATATTCAGGCACAATCTCGGGCCAATCAAGCACAGTTCTGATCGAAGACTGATAAATGTCTACGGCGTAGTCGGGTGAAATAATTTCTATCGAAGCTGATAATGTTGGTTCATGAACCGTAATAACGATTTTAGATTCATTTTCTGTTATAGATTTAATTCGGTGGTGGAATTCTTCATTGATCTGTTCTATTTGATAACTGCCCGTTAGAATACTGACTACTTGCCAGTCAGGAGTTCCATCGGGTTTGTTTTTATTTGCAAATACTAATGAATTATTTGGTTGCAGTCCACCGAATGATTTTGAGCTAATATTTGGCCAACTATAATAAACCCGTAATTGCGCTAATGCAATTTCTTTAGCTGAAATTGCGGTCGGAAAATTAATATTGAATTCAGGATTAGTTGAACTCGCTGATATCATTGTAGTTCTTACCGGAGCAGTATTAGTGACGATCTGTTGTAGTAATTCCTGCGATCGCTGATCGAACGTTGTCATTATTATGCTATTAGTATTCTAAATCCCTGATTACATCAACAGTGACTTTGTCACCGTCGACAAATACTTCATTGTTGATTTTTACCATTGCGCTGAATTCCTCATCGGATATTCTACCATCGTTGAACGACGAAGCAATCAACAATGACAGTTTGGAATATGCTGTCGTTGCTCTATGTAATTATATCACATACTAGCGTAATTTTGTGTTCGTGCATGTATCTATCTTCTTTGCAATAATATTAAAAATACCCGCGACAGCTGTTGCTGATGAAACGATAATCGTTACAACGATTGGCATTGACGCTGTCAACGTTGTCAATATTACACCGGTTCCAGCAATGAGCGCAGAAACTGAATAGACAACTATGTCAACGACAACCACACGTCGCCGACATTTTTTCACTTTTATTGTATAATCTTCAATAATATTTTTTAGTTTAGTTTGCCCCGCACATACTTGATTGTATCTGTATCGCTGAACGTCTATCATTATACTATATTAAGTAATTAATTGAGGTGTTTCAGCTGCAAATTCCAGACACCCCCAGTAAGAAGCTTTGGTTATTTTGTTATCGGATGGTTCCAGTATAAATATTTCCAGAAAAAAGTTATCGGTTGAATGACGCCATAGAAATGTAGTAAATATCCTAAATTTTGCAGAACTAAATACGGGCAGCCTGTACACACCAGTTACTTCTGCGGTATGTTTGATAGTGGTATCGCTTGGTGTCCACGTTGATGATCCTGATGATACTGTGTAAATTATATTGTTAATCTGCGCGTGAGGAATTTTAATCAGATTAGTTTTTTGAACGATATTAGGAATTCCACTGACAATATCGTTGAGTTTCATGTCAACGTCTGCGAGTTTAATATCAACGGTTGGTGGATTTCCAAAAAATTCTTTAGTGGTTCTGTTTACGTTTCTGCGAAAATTCATAAACAGTTGTACATGATTAAAAAATTCAGTTCTAAATGCGGTCATTCCATTAATGATAGTCGACAACGAAGTTGTCATCGGAATATTGTTATCGTCTACATATTTTTTGTTGTAGAGTCGACTTTATCAGTTGGCTCTCCTACATTGATATTTTTTTTTGTTATTCATGTTAATGACGCCGTTCATTATATCGCCGGTTTTTAACAATCGTTCACTTATGCTATCTCGGATCGACGACGGATTAACAACATTAGGAAAAAGGTTGCCCTCTTTGTCATATAGAGCAATAAGACCTTCTCGCGATAATCGATTACGGATAATAATATCGTTGATTGAAATATTACTCGTCTTCAATTTTTCTTCACGGTTTTGAAACACAACAAATTCGTTTGGATCAACATTCGCAAGATTGAGCAGGTCAGATAGTTAATCATTTATCTGCTTTGCTACTCGCTTGAGTAAATCTTCACCTGGTGCTTGTTGGGTTTTAGTTTTAGCTGATCTTCCGTAAATATCTACCATTATATAATTAGCGATTATTTAAAACAGAACTCGCGCGCGCACTAGTGTACGCGTGTACAGTTTTATGAGGTGTTTTTTTTGTACCGCCAGTGCTTCACGGCTACATATCAGCGGGTCGGTTATTTTTTTGTGCTGGTAGCGTTGAATACCAGATTGGAATATTTTGAAGTCTGTCGATATATTTCAGAAATTGTTTTGGTGGTTCCAGTCCGTACGAGTCGAAATAAACAATACCAAGTGGATCGATCGCGTACGCAACCCAATGAGTACCTCGGCCTGAACTTCCATCGAGATTAATGATACCGGTTTCAATCGACTTTGGTTTGTATGGTAATTGATCACGCATAAAAACACCTGAAATTTTTTATATTTAATCGCGTAGCAGCATCGAGTAAATCAAAATTAAATTGGGTAGCGGGAAAATCAGCGAGTACCTGGAATTCTTAATCCGCTCCCGTATCGAGTTCCTGGAAGTCTCACATCTAGACCTTTTCGGGATTGTCTTCTTTTTTTAATCCTTTCCCTGTTGCTTTCTTTAATGCTATTCCAGCAGCTGTTCCAACTGCACCTAACGCAGCTGCTTTTGCAACAGCTGAAGCTGCAGCGGCTATTATTCCTGGAATAGCTGCAAGAAGTGGAAATATACCACCTGTCTTAGCAATGTTTTTGATGGCACCGGCAGAAAGATTTACGCGTATACCGGTCTTTGATCGTTTGACTTCATTAAAATGATTGAGCTGGCGTTCTGTCAGCGATAGTTTATTCGGACCACCTGCGATTTGTTCTCGCGCTAGTGATATTTTTACTCCACATCACTTCGCTGATGCCGACTGCAGTTTTTTAATCTGACCAGGAGTCAGACTGACACTAACATGATGATATGACATTTATAATTTTATTCATGATCTAATTACATGTTTTCTACTGGCGCATCAATAACTCTCATTCGTCCACCAACACCTTCAAGTAACATTGTTTTATCGCTGAGTATAACGGCGATTGCTCTGTACTTAGCAATAACTCCTCTTGTGACACGAGCTCGAAAATGTATGTCAACGACGGACTGTCTAAACAAATCCAAGTGTTCCAGCGAAAAGTAACAGATCGCATACAACGTCGTAAACTCCCGCTGAGATATTTGTAAACTAGTATCAACATTTTGATCACGTCCCATGAACGTCATCGGACGATGATACGTACGTGCAACACTGTTTTGTTCAAAATTTAACAAAATATCCTCGGCTGGTTCTTGATGTCCATTTATCCTCAAAGAAATCTCAGTAACGCCGAGTTTATCAAATATCATAATACTTCGTATTTGCGACTTTACTCGAGTAACAACTTGAAGTACAAGAAATATATGTCGCGATGCAGAGACATCTTGCTGTGATGCTATTTGCCATGTAAATAAACCATTAATGTTACTCTGGATAGAATCCGTGGTCATTGTTAGCCATGATAATGTTGATTTACCGCCGCTGTCCATAAAAGAAAGTAACCTTTGTTCTTCAGATATTGCTGGTGTCATTACTGGCATCCACAATGAAATTTTTGTCAGTATTACTTTGCCATGAAGTACCGCAGTTGCACCTGCGTTAGCTCCTTCAGCTTGCCATATTGCATCATCGTCGGTTATTTTTCGTACAAGTACAATTGTGTGCTTGGCTCTAAAAATAACCTTCCTAACATTTCTACAAAATCCAAAGATGTGTCACAGTGGAATCGCACATGAAAATCTTTCATCGTCGCCCATCATTGCTCGACGTGACGCGAATCCCAAGTTGAAATTTTCATTCATTGATACAACCGTATCCCCAGTTGCATTTAATGTTACATTTCTGTTTTCTGGATGATCAGTTGTATCTTTGACAAACATCATTGATGGACCAGCTGATCTTGAGTAATCATCGCTGTATCGTTGTGGCAACGTTGATGTCGTTATGACAAATTTCAATCTCTCGTCCATCAATCATATATGCGGCACTTTTGATTAACACCATAATACCATTATTGACAAAACCAACTCGATCATCAATTCCGTAATCTGTATTATCTAATTTTAAAAGTCTACATTCGACTTCAACAAATGCATCAGCAGGTAAGAAATATCTGCCTGAATCCTGAATTTGTAATTCAATTCTTCCACGCTCGTCAGGTACACGTGCGTCATAAGAATAATACTGATAATCACGTACCGATTCATCTTTGAGAACCGGTGCGTCCATGTCGAATGCGGGATCAGATATGCGTTTGAACATTCTTATTATATTTGTTATTTGTCCACGTCAGCAAGAACGTTATCGGGACACGGAGTAATAAGATCACATCCCCTGGTACCTGTACCAATACCACTTCCAGTGGCACCCGGGGTATCCTGCAATTCTTCTTTCTCACCTGTTGTTTCCACTGTTTTTTTCTTCCTTGATTTCCTTTCTGCTTTTGATTTTTCAAGTTGCTGTTTCATTTCTTCTTCGTTTTGCTTTCTTGTTTCTTTTACTTGTTCAATATACACTTTCACTACCTGGTTAAAAGTATCAAACCGATTAACATCTTCCACAGATCGGATCTGCGGAGTATCATGAGCAATACGAAATACATCTTTAACCCAATCGCCGGATTTCAACGTATTAATATATTCAGGTTTCACGTAATTTTCTCTTTGATAATATCCATACGCGGCAATCCTTATTAATTGATTTGGGTCTTTGATAGCGGCAATACCATCAGGTGTGAATTTATCTACTATTTTGGTTTTTGTTTTTGGTGGTTTGGTTTTTGTTTTTGGTGGTTCATGTTGTGGTTGAATTTCAGGTGGTGGTTGAGGAAGTTGCCTGGGTGGTGGTCGAGTTGCTCGAAGACGCCCAGCGATATCGGCAGGCAATGTTTCAAGAGCTTTTTGTGTTGCCTCAGTTGCTGAAACAATTTTCTTTGTTGGTTCAGTAATTGGTTTAAATAATTGTTCTGCACCTTCTGCAAATTCTTCTTGTGTTTGCTGACGAGCTTGTAATTGTTGTCTGACAGAATCACGGACAGGTAGATATTTTTTGATTGCTTCTAGTCTCTCTCGAGTTAGTCTAGCTGAGTGAGCTTCAACAATCATTATTGTACTAATAATAATTTAATTATAGCTAGCACACGTAATTATATCTTTGTTTCTTTTTCTCTGCGAGTATCATCCTCTATAGCAAAATTTCTTATAGTTTTTTCTTTTTCAGATAATTGTCTGCCAAGTTGTTTTTCCATATATTCATTAGGTTTACGAAGAAGATAATTTCGTTGCTTCATTTCTTCATCGAATATAAATCTGAGGCAATGATCAGTAATTTCATTAAATATATTTTAAGCACCAATAACAGGAACAATTTCATTATCGATCCACCTGAATCCGATAAATTTATTCGGATAAATAAAATAATGCTGATTTCCTTGTTTTTTAAAAATCATTTTGTTGTGAAAGTAATTAATATTTCCACATTTTGTAATTTTGTTACGGTCAATAAAATCAAAGAAGCGAGTAAGAGTCCATACATCGCTTGTAGTTATCATTATTCGTAATAATTAATTGTAAAATCCACAGTAGTTTATTATAATCTGATTATTCAGAAAATAAAAATCCTAAACTAAATTTATTTAAATCCACAGCAGCAGAGAGGGTGGACTGACATAAATTACGCCCACGAGCACATAAACGAACACGCATAGCATTTACAAACACAGGTGTCACGAACGAGTAATAGCGTAAATAACCCACGTAAAGATAATCTCAATTCGGTTAGATGTTTTGGTTTAGCGTTATTGACCCTATATTTTTTGCCTTATTTAGTATGATTTTCATGTTTAATATATTTGTTCGAACACTAATTTGTAGGGTCCACCCTCTCTGCTGCTTGTGGTGATAAACATTTTGCTAAATTCAAACAGGAAGTCGAACGGAAAATGGAATTAGATACTGCACCATTTCTTGAAGAAAAAATTCTATGATGCCCCAGTGCCACTGAAAGCGGTCTAGGTACAACGGGAAGTGGTCTTGTTACTTGTCCCAATAACGTCCTTGCCTACGTGGACAGATTAGAAATTCTTATTGGTGGAAAACGAGCCGGTAATAATTCCCCAGAAATTATTACTGAAGCAGCTGCTATTTGTCAAAGATTATTTACGGGCGGTATCATGGACGCTAATGTGTATCGGTCCCTCATTAATGAAATCGCCGATGATTATTACAGTGATTAAACAGTTAGATATAATTACACTAATAAGATGATCATACATGTTGCTCAACATGGACCAACCATGGTCAGGGTGATACATTCGCGACTACCTACATATAAAGCATTCTACGGAGATAGACTCGGGGATGTTGTTCAGGGTTTATTTAGAAGGATAGCCCCAAAAGCAATACCAATTGCAAAGCAACTGGAAATGAAAGCTATTGACGTTGTTCGTGAAAAGGGTATTGGTGCTGTTGGTGATATTGCTAGCAAAGCATTTTCGGCAATCAGGGATAGACTAGCACGATCAATACGACGAAAACCTCAGCCACCAGTGAAGCTGGCCAGCACTGAAGTGATGCCCGCAAATGTTAGTAAAATAACAAATCAAGCCGCAAATAAAAAATTAGCGTCATTGGCTGGTGAAAAAGAAAAAAATATAATCGCTTGGCTGATAGCAGGAAGTGGTTTTCGTGTTAGACGATAACAAATATAATAAGGATGTTTAAACGCATGTCTGATCCCGCATTTGCCATGGACTCACCAGTTCTCAAAGATGAATCGGTACGTGATTATGAGTATTATTCTTATGACGCATGACAGCCAAATTAACGTGGACGAATTGAGTTGCAAGTTCAAGATACAAGCAGATATTTCTTGCACGCTTAGGTGTTTATTGAAGTAGAAGGTGAAATTTTTAAAACAGATAATACTGAGTACGGAGCTGATTTTAGCATTGGTTTTGTCAATAATGGCATCATGGCGTTGTTTGACAGTGCTACGTATATCATCGACGTAAGACCTATTGAATAAATCCAAAAAGACGTCGACGTTGCCACGACAATACTTGCTTTTGCAAGATACAGCGATGATTACTCGAGGTCACCTGGTCCGTCAATGATGTTTACCAAGGACACTTCTGACCACCCTGAATACAGGCAGTATGAAATAGGACAGCCATGAAATCATGCCAGAAATGCCGATGCTGATGTAGAAAATATGATTATTAATATCGACGTAGATTATGATTTAGGATTCAGATCACGCAGATCAATGCTGAAAAATGGAAACAGAAGATTTTCATGTGCAATTCCGCTATCACATATATTCGGATTTTGTAGAAATGTAAGAAAAGTCATTTTTGGTGCCAAACATACAATTGTACTTGTACGAAAGGCTACAGATGATGATGCAATATGGCGATCTGCTGGTGATGCAGGTAAAGTAATACTAACAAAACTTTCATTGTTGATGCCAACAATGACACCAACAATATCTGAAGAGGAACGCCGGCTTCTTTCATGAATCAAGGCGGTAAATCGATGTTGTCATGGTTGACGATGACCACAGATAGTGTTCAAAGTACAATTAATGATTTATTCACATGGCAGATAACATCACAGCAAGGTGTCTTTGCACCGCGACATAAATTTATTGCGCTCCAAGATAACACAAGAGTAAATTTACAAACACATAGCATAATGATATTTGACAAACTCGGTGTTTCTGAGGTTTCTTTAAGGATAAATGGACACCAAGAACCATCCGAGGATATAATATTAAATTTTGACCAAAATCATGAAGCACGTGCATATCATCTTTTAACGTCATTTATGGGACGTGATCAAAATGTTGATTCTGGTTTACAAATATCACAGTTAGATTTTACAACGTTGTATCCGATCTATTATTTTTCGCTGGAACACTTGGATTTATTTAGGCAATCTGTCGTTGATATACACTTTCGAACTCGTGTGATAAGAGGAGCTATTTCTAATTTCAGAGCATTTGCTGTTATACTTAGAGATAAAACAATGCTATTTGAAGGTGTTGGTCGCCGCATTAGAGTCATTGATGCGCCAGTAGAAAATATGTAATTAGATCATGAATGATATTATAAGTGTCATATCATCATGTTAGTGTCAGTCTGACTCCTGGTCAGATTAAAAAACTACAATCAATATCAAAGGAAAACTGTGGAGTAACAATATCGCTGAAGCGAGAACAAATCGCAGGTGGTCCGAATAAACTATCACTGACAGAACGCCAGCTCAAGCACATCAATACGGCTAAACAATCAAAGAGAGATATACGCGTAGGCCGAGGTACTCATTGGGTTGCGTACGCGATTGATCCACGTGGAATTATTTATTTCGACTCCTACGGACTGGCACCACCAAAGGAATTTATGAAATACGTTAATGATCGCTGCACCCCGAACAAAGTTCGGATCTGGTATTCAACGTTACCAACACAAACATTAACGGATCCACCAATATGTGGCCGTGAAGCACTTGCTGTACTCGACGCTGTATCAAAATCGTCCTTGGCACCTCATAAAGCTGTACACGCGTACACGAATTCTGTTTTAAATAATCGCTAATCATATAATGATAGATATTTACGGAAGATCAGCTAAAACCCGAACCCGAACAGAGTTCGGACCAAATGAAGATTTACTCAAGCGAGTAACAAAACAGATCAATGATGAATTATCTGAAATGCTCAATCTTGCCAATATTGGTCCTGGTGAACTTGTTATATTTCAAAACCGTGAAGGAAATTAATGACGAGTAATATTTCGAACAACTATATTATTATTCGTAGTCTATCATCACAAGAAGGTCTTACTGCTGTATACGATAGCGGCGATAAACTTATTCCTGGTGCTGTTACTGCATTGGCGATAAGTGATCGGTTGTTAAAATCCGGTGACATCATGAACGGTGTCATTGACATGAACAACAATAAATTATTAATGTGGGAGAACCAGCAGATAATCTCGATATGTCGATGATAAGGAAATTCAGGTAACAACTTCGTTGACGTCAATCAACGATGAAATGACTACACTCAAAACTAATTTTTCCAATCACGTACAATTATTTCTAAATTTTCGCAGAAACATAAACAGAACCATTAATAAATTTTTTGGAAGTCCAGCAACTGTTGATGTTAAACTCGCAGACGTAGACGCAAGACTCAATGATATTATCAATGGAATTCCTGATATCGTCAGTTAAACTAATCTAGTTAAAATTCCGCATAAACAAATTCATAATATCATATACACAGTATCATCAGGATCATCAGCATGGACACCGCAAAATAACACTATCAAACATACCGCGGAGGTCACCGGTGTGTACAGGCTGTCCGTATTTAGTTCCGCAAAATTTTGGATATTTATTACATTTCCATGGCGTCATTCAACCGATAATTTTTTCTGGATCTGTATCTATAGTATTAAATAAAGATTCCGAAGGAACATTTATACTCGAACCATCTGATAAAAAAACTAACTTCGGCGTCATACTGGTGGTGTCTGGAATTTATCACCGAAACAACTCAATTAAGTACTTGATAGCAATATAATGATCGACGTTCAGCGATACAGATACAATCAAGTATGTGCGTGGCAAACGAAACTGAAAAATGTCATCGACGATTATATCATAAAATTAAAAAAAATATCGAAGACGCGTGGTTGTCGTTGACATAGTTGTCTATTCAGTTTCAGCGCTCATTGCTGGAACTGGTGTAATATTATCAGCAATAACAACGACTGCGCCTGTACTTGTAACAATTATCATTTGATCCGCAACAACTATCGCGGGTATTTTTAGTATTATTGCAAAGAAGATAGATACATGCACGAACACAAAAATTACACGAGTATGTGGTAAAATTGCATACAGCAACAACAGCATATTCCAAACTATCATCGTTGATTTCTTATTATCTCAACGATGGCAGAATATCAGATGAAGAATTCAGCTCAATGGTAAAAATCAACAATGAAGCATTTGACGAAAGCATTGAAGAAATCAGGGATTTAGAATAATAATAGTATAATAATAATGACAACATCCTTGACTGAGTCCGTGATTATGTCACCGGAATTATTACAGCAAATCGTCACTAATACTGCTCCGGTAAGAACTACAATGATATCAGCGAGCTCAACTAATCCTAAATTCAGTATTAATTTTCCGACCGCAATTCCAGCAAAGGAAATTGCATTAGCACAATTACGGGTTTATTATAGCTGGCCAAATATTAGATCAAAATCATTCGGTGGACTACAGCCAAATAATTCCCTTGTTTTTGCAAATAAAAATAAAGATGATTGGACTCCTGATTTGCAAGTAGTCAGTACTCCAACGGGCAGTTATCAAATAGAACAGATCAATGATGAATTCCAATGCAGGATTAAATCTATCACAGGAAAAGAATCAAAGATAACTATTACTGTTCATGAGCCAACGCTGTCATCGGCTATCGAAATATATTCGCCAGATTACGCCGTGGACATATATCAATCTTCAATCAGATCAGTATTAGGTTGGCCTGAAGTCCCACCGGTTTATTTCGGACCACCAGAACCACACCGCGATGAATTTCTGACAACGGAGCAAAATTTCATTAAAGCTCCAAAATATCGACAGCGTTACTCGTTGTGGGATGAAACAATCAGTAAACCTGTAGATGTTAAATTACTCTCCAAAGAGATCAAATCGGAATATTATAAAATATACGATAATTTACCTGGTTTGATGAAATATTTGACACCAATTTACAACACTGATATAAAACAACAAATCATCGATCATATTAAACATCTAAACTATATTAGATTAGATATACATCATGTAAATAAAATCAGCAAAGATCCAATTTTAACTAATTTCTCTGAGATGAATTTACCAAACGAAAGAATTATACATATTTACTTTCCAGATATACTCTCAGCATGGAGAAAAATAACCCCGCCGTCAAATGTTCTCAGGCATAATAACGATCCGTAACGGGGGCGGCCGTCATATTTCCCCGGACATCGTTAATATAACATCCACGATCGCGGTCAATCTAGTATGTGATGTCATTGATGGTAGTTATCAAGATGACGCTGAAAAATCCAATCAAGCCCAGCAAGGATACAATCTGTATTCGTTTACGCCTCAAGTTCCACCAGGGTATTTGATTCTATCAGAACCAGTCAATGTTTTTTTTTTTAAAATGTCATAGTCCGCTTTTATCAAGGATACATTTTAAACTTACTAACCAGACTGGACACTTGTTGGGCCTTAGGTCAGAAACGTTAAATATAAGTCTGTATGTAAGATCGTAGATCTCACGCTCATAGAGCGTCTTCTTAGAAACACCAAGCAAAAAAATCTATCAATGAATTATTTTTTTTACCCCCAATTTAGAAACGAATTATCCTTCTTGTTTAGCTGGTACCACAGTCCGTAACAACGTTACAGGTGACACCATTGGTTTCGTTGTCAACGTCACTACAGTCACTTTCACCATGAGTAGAGTCACACTCATCGCTATCTTTCGCCAATGAATCCGTCATCGACATAATATCTCTCAACTGTTTTATACGAGCATGTACAAGTCTTTTTGTTTCATATGCGTGAGATAATTCTGACCTAACCGTTTCGATTGAGCGTGAAAGAGGAACAAATAATTATACCTGCGTATCTCTAATTGCTGCCAGCGACTGTAACATCGCCTGATGGACCATCTTTATGAATCTATAATCGGAGGGTAGCGTATACCTGTTCTCAGATTTTCAAAATTGCAATGATTCAAAATCACTCATAATTTTTTCAGGATTAAGTTTATCAGAGATTTTTATACCGTCATGTTGTAGTAGCTTAATAGCAACAATAATAACATTAATATTTTCACGATTCATTATATAATGAATATTTGTTTAAATAAAAATATATTTCTGAATAAACATAAATATAAATAAATAAAAATATTTCTGAATTATTATAAATATAAAATATAAAATTAATAAAAATTAAAATACATTTCTGAATCAGATAAATTTTAATAAAATAAAAGTATATTTCTGAATCAGATAAATATAAAATATAAAATATTAAGAAAAATAAAAATATATTTCTGAATCAGATAATATAAAATATAAAATATTAATAAAACTAAGAATTTAAAATATTAATAAAAATAAAAATATATTTCTGAATCAGATAAATATAAAATATTCAAAAAATAAATAAAAAATATTTCTGAATAATAAAAATAAACAGCAGAAATGATGGTCGGTCTACAATTCCACGGGGTCTCTTCATTGCCAGTAAAGCCTTTACCATAAGGTTCTAAGAGCCCTTTGTTTTTTTTTTGTTTTTTTTATTTTATTTGGTAAAGGCCTTTCTTATGGCTGTTATGACCCTGTAGTCAAATTACATATGTGTTAATTTAAATTCTTCTAATTCTTTGTTTCATTTTTATTTTATTTTTATGCCACTAAATGTTATTATTATTATGGTGATGATTATGTTAGCAAGATCTAATAGTATGTTAGAAACATCGTATTTATTTAAAACGTAAATGTGACTCGTGTAAGCACGAGCTTTGTATGGTAGTAAATTCGTCGCAAGTAAACATTCAGAAAGAGCTATGTAAATGATTGGCTGTGACCACGTTATTTCAAAATAATACTTGTTTACGCATTGTAGTGATTTCGAAATCACACGTGTACTTCATGCGTGTGTACATGTAATGACGCATTAGCTTGTTTTAAATGCTCAGTTACCTGTAAGAAAAGTTTAGTGAGAGTCGTAATCGTAGTCAGTGGTAGTCAGTTATACTTGAGAGTCACATCATAACATCTTACAGAGTTTCTAATACCTTAAGGAAAAGGTATTTCTGTGCTGGAAAGAGGTGTTTGTTCATTCGTACGTGTTAGTAACAACATGTGTGTTGTTAGTGGTGGTAGCTGTATTTCATCTACTTTCTAAGTAATTATTTTCCCTGGAGAACAACACTACTGGCTTTGGACAAAGACATTTGATGAAATTACTTATAAATCGGAACAGAACAATTCAAATTGTGCTTCACAGTGAAAATTCTGGACATTTTGTGTTAACCTTCGTCTGACGTCATCATCCGCCATCTTGGAACGGAACTGAGATTCAGACTGTATCAATTTAGAACTGTTTATTCACAGGACTTATGTGTTTTCACAATTTTAGGACAATTTGTGGAATCTTCTTCGTAAATCGTAAGTCTTGTTTCATCTATTTACCTTTTCACCGCGTTTTCTAGGGAAATAAATTATCTTTGTTAAAATTTACAAAGCTTGTTGTCTTCACTCTTTCTTTGTGTTACTTTGAACGAGCCGATACGTAACATGGCCCACAGGCACTCTTCATGGTTAAGACCTTTATTATGGTCCACATGTACCTTATGAGGCTTTTCGTCTGGCGACATTCTTTCTGAATGTCCTTGTGTGGTGAACCCTTCAGTGAGGTCAGAGGGTCACGAGCGCACATCACCCTGCTGTTTATTTTTGGGGAGCTACAATTTTCATGTACACCCCCCAACTGAAACCACGGTCGAGTGCAAAACAGCACCCACCACGTTGTTTGACGTTGTGGGAAAGTTCTACATCTTTGGGGTGGAGCTCCCCACTGTTTTAAAACAAATTTGGCATTCTAACGCCACCCCAGACAATATGTCTGTTACGGAGAATCGATCCCTAGACCTCGAGTACGAGAGTCAGAAGCGTTACCACTGGACCATGACCTCCAGTTATAAATATACGTTTCAGAAATAATTATATAGTTACCTAGCCCTGACTCTGTCACCTTGTCAACGGCGATAAGTATACACTACCAGATTCTGTAATTAGTATATCTGCCAGATTTCTGAATAAAATCGCGAAAATCTGCAATTTTTCACATTTCTGACTTAGTTAAAACGTTATTATTCTCAAGCCAGCAAGAACTGTGTTAACAATAATTCATAGATAAATATATTCTGGTTCTATCCACATGCAGTCTAGACTAAAAAAAAAAAAAAAAAATGATCGATAATGACTATCGCGCACACGGCTTATATGAAATACTTATAGCGCGGTTCGCCTTGATTTTATCGCCGTGATTTTATCACGGAATTCAGTATCATCTTGACAACGTCAACGGATAAAGTCACGGAATTCATATTTTTGTGCTTGATCATATGAAATATGTAGATTTCTCAGTCTTCAGTGTTTGAGGGATTAGACATATATATATATTACTAAATACAAATGTGTGGTTATGTACGCAGTACACGGGAGACAACTGTGCAGTTACTCTATCAGCTATGACAGAGTTATCTCGATTTGTCAGACAACGATAAAATATTTATTTGTTTTACTCAGATATGGCAACGTACTTTAAAATTATCCGCTAATCTATTGCTTGAGTGATGGGCGGTTCAGAGGATATTTTTTGTTTTATCAGCTAGTTGTCGTTTAATACATTTGTCTCGCAATTGACGCCGCGCTCGTTGATCCAGTGATGTATATATGACCGAATTTAATCGCTGTGAAACACCATTACCATAATGTTTATCAACGATGTTGATGAAATCCATACCGTACTTCTCGCTGATAGTAATATTAGTGCCAGGAGGTAAAGTATCAGCAAGACGAATTTGTTTGCCGTCGCATGATAAAATGAATATTTTTCTCTTCATATATATCCTTTCTTTGTTTAAATAATAATACTTGTAGAAGTATTATTTTTGTCGTTGAATGTTTGAAACCAATCACAAAGAGAACATTTATTCAGTTATCCTGAGGTCTCTCTATGTTCGATGGCGAAAGTGTGATAAATATTACATTTATATATGATTTGCGCACTTTCGCCAAACAATGATAGAAATGTTTTTTGTTTTATTCAGAAGTGGTAGCATACTGAAACGTGAATCTTTGCTTACATTTTTTCGAAAATGCTGATTTGTATATATTATGGGCGAGATTATGTACTGAACTCGAGTGAATACCAAAATATTTACCAGCCGCATTCATCGATGGGAAAATTATTTCTTCATGTGTCTCTGTATTTACAGATTTAACAGCAGCCCTCTTTCCAAACATTTTATATCTCCCAGTATTTCCACATGCAGAATTTTGACTTTGTGTAATAATTCGTAAATTTCCTAAAGAATTATTGATTTTATTACCGTCAAAATGATCAATCACAAGTCCGTCTTCGATGACCCCATGAAAACATTCAAATAGGAACCTATGTGATAAATATCTTTCTTTTCCAGCACTAAACATGAGATACCCATTATTAATAACAAAACCGACTGGTGTTTTCCGTTGACAGTTCCTGATTATACCATCTCGAGACGCTTCGTAATTATTAATTATTGGATGTTTCAGAAATTCATTTTGCTTCATTTATATAATAATATTATTTGTCTAAATGATTATTTTGAAAATTTAGACAAATAGTCTTCAGCGTTTTTTATGGGGGATTCATTATTATATTTTTTATCATAATATCGTTTCAGCTCTCTGTATCTTTCACCACCATACTGTACACACAACACTGAGTTTCTCCTCTGACCCCAACACCATATCGGAAACACGGTTTCGGTCCTAGACTCCCTTTGCGAAAACTTTGCATGTAGTAACTACCTAATTCATTTGCGCATGATTTATTACAAGGAAGAGAAAATCCTATCACTAACCACTTGTGTTTGTTATTTGCTTGTATCATTATGTATATAATTAAAATCTAATTAAAGATATATTTGCCTTAATTATAGCATGGACAAATTTGAGAGATTATCCGTAATTTAACCTTCCAGAGCAAGATTCGATCTTGACAAACTACCAAAATCTAAATTTAGTTTTTTCGATGCACGATCAAGCTTTGATAAATAGTGATATAACTAATCGTATCCGTGAAGCTGCAAAAGGATTTCACAACGATGGTGAGGCTCATACTTGGTCAACATTCAGAATTATTGCCGACACCAGAGGTGTTGTCGATGTTAGAATGAATGACGAACGAGGAAGAAATATTATCAACTATCTTGATAATCAAAGATATTTTATTCTGGTAAAATTTATGGTGCAGACAGATGACGACACTTGGATCATCCGTGATAAACGTGACCATGTACGACTTCATACTGGAAATAATACTGTTATATTAAATAAAAAATCCAAGCCAGGAACATTGACTAGAATTGATACATCGTATAATGAACGAACGTATCCTGTAACTGCAGTTGTTTATGCGATATATCCACTAAATGATAAACCTAGCGTTAATGATCTCAAACCAATGAAATTGTGCTTGACAGGGTCAAGGCTAAATTGCCTAGCTGAGCGAGTTATAGAACATTTCTCAAAAGCGGTAGGCGGAAATGGTTTAACAGATCTAAGACGTAAAAATAAAAATAATTGGGTAGAAAGACTTAAAGATATCGGAGCATCTATCGGCGACGTTGCTAAACTAGAAAAGAATTTAAAATTCACAATAACAGTTAAGACATTAACCGGAGAGATTTTGTATGCGTCGAAATATACATCAAGAGGAGCTCCTATAACTATCATTGATCATAACGCACACGCATGGACTTCCGTGGTAACAATATATCCACGAGATGGAACAGTTAAATTTTACAGCGATTATATATTCGACGCTATCAACGATATTAGTAAGAGTTACCCTGTGTCCGTGTGGTTATTTCGAAGTTCAAAATCCGTAAATTATGATCAGTTTGTACGACCTAGCGGTGACATTTTTCGTGCAGAATCACTCCACGAAGAAATGAAAAATATTGCTCGGAAATATACCCCTGACGATGTCAAGGTTGAACAATTATTAAATAATTGTTTCGCCCTTCCATCGGTTGCTGCCCACGCTGCTCAGGAGAAAAATTCATGGAAACCGACACGATTGGAATTCTAGATGATCTCCAGCGCAGTTGAGTCGAATATGGACAAGGCGGATTGTGGAATACTAAATACATTATAAAGATATTATATCGGTTGATAAGATAGCGTGTTATCCTGGAAGTTTTCTTGGATACGGAGAATGTTCTGAATAATTTACAAATTTGGACATCCCACACACCAGATGACCAGAGTTGCGATAAACGGACTCTTACCAAATTTTGCCGTAACTGGATTTGCTTGTATAGAGTCATTGAGTTTGCGGAAAATCTGCATCCGATTATTTATGTTTGGTTTGGAAGACATTTCTCAGAAAAATATTGGGCTCCAATGGTACTATTACGATATATGCTTGATACTGGAATTTTAGTGTCGTTGAACGTAAGCGAAGCCATTATATCGTATCGTCCGCAGAAACAGGTTTGGTTACCACAGCAAAAGAAATATTCCCTGACAGAGGCAGGTGATGAAAATCTTGATATGATTGATTATGAAAATAAAATTGCAAAAGATCTTGGTAGAAACATAATTGGTAAATTTTCTCAAGGAGGATCATATGATCATAAACGAATGTGTACAAGATCAATTATGGACGATGCTGAACTCGATTTTATAATTGCTGATACAACGGGAAAAAACACATTGGTGAGTCGGAGTAATGCTTATTTATCAGACGGAACTAAATTAGGTACAATCGTGAGCTATATTGATGCTGAGTCACCGCAATTTACTCATTTAAGATCTTCTATGCTAGCTTACGTTTCGATAAATTTATCATCGATGATAAACAGATTTTCTCGTTACGCTGTCAGAGTTGCCACGGATTCATTTTATACAAATAAAGCGTATACAGATTTGTTAAAATCGCTACCCGGTAATGGTGAATGGGGATCATGGAGAATAAAACAGGAAAATATACTTGACTATTCCGAATTTGCAGACGTTGAAATCAGGGAAATATATTATAGCAATGACAATCAAATATTAAAATCATCAGCACCATCTGAGTTTGATCCTGTGGCCAGACATAAAACCGTTTATCTCAATGGGCCTGGAGGTTCTGGAAAAACAACACGTGCCATTGAAATATTTCGGCACGGTACTTCGTACTGCGCTGATATGATCCTGCTGACACCTACACACAGACTAGCCAGAGAAATAAATGAACGAGGAGTAAAATCATGCACGTATCATGGTTTCTTCAGATGGTGTGGAGATATGTGGACACCTGTGCGAATGGGTGAAAAATATATATCCCGGATTATCATCTGGGATGAAATTTCTACGGTGTCGTTAGAAACATTAAAGATATTTCTTGACTGGTTGCTGACAAAATATACTGCTGTGATAATGTGCAGCGATCATGGTCATCCACCACCTTTTGTTGGGCAGTCTCCGTACGAGTGGTTAAAAACGTTTGTGGATTAATATGAGGAGATAACTGAAGATCATAGAGGTATTGATGAAACCCTGAAAGAAGTTAAAAGATTAATCAGATACAGCCAGATAGAATACAATGTGATATAATGAGTGAAATAATTCCGGAAACTCCTGTGAACAATTTTTGGAATTTATGGAGGACAAATGATTTAATAGTTGCGAGTAGCAAGATAGTTCGTGATGATTTGCAAGAGAAATTATTTTTGTTGCATCAAGAAAAATTTTCAAATCTACCTGTACCATTGTGTTATCGCCCAGCAGATACTCGACGACAGAATATTGAAGTTGAAATTCCAGGAACAAATGAAAAACAAAATATGGTATTAAATGATATTGTTTTGGTTGTTGTTGATGTTGTTGAGAGCTCGTTGAGCATGGATAAATCGCCGTGGAAGCTAGGATACGCTATAACGATTCATTCGTCACAAGGACTAACTATTACAGAAACAAATATTGGGATTGTCGATGATAGAATCGAATGGTCAAATTTAGTTTATCTTGCAGTGTCTCGAGTCAGAAGAATGTCTCAACTGTACAAGGTTATTATGAATTTTACAGAAAATAATAATCAAACTGTTAGCAATGGTGTAATAAAAAAAACTATCTGGTTATAAGCAATGTGACCAAAAAAAAAAAACAATCGCGACTTTGATATCGACGCTGACCTTATTATAATTCTAAAACAACGACAGAATAATCATTGTGCAAGTTGTAACTGAATATGCTATGGGAATATTCAAATAATAATCCAAGACAATTTACCGTATACAGAATTAGTAGTAGTCTTGGTCATGCACGCAAAAATGTGATTCTGACCTGTCTTGAATGTAATCGACGTAGCGGTACCAGTTTACAAAAGTGAACGCGGTGGTAATTGTGTGTCTTCATGAATTACTTGTAACTGTTCGCGTACAAATCCACGCTGAATAGCAGTTGAATCTAGTCTGTAGATTGCACGTCTACCCGTGGATCTAACCACGCTAGAAATTTTATGTGTAGTCACACTCCAGATAGGATCAGTTGCTCTTTTATTTACCCCCTTCAAGTTCACCAGGTTCATATAAATACCTCACAGTCACATTATCCAGTACTGGTTGAAAATAAGAATAGCGTCGTTGTATTGGCATATGTTTCTTTGTACTCGCCTTAATTGGTTTCATAGAAATTGAACGAGTAATTTCATTATTTAACGCAGCTATCACACTTGGTAATCTTGCAACCCATTCACGAGATCTCTTGTCATTTTGAATTATTTCCTGCGCATACTGATATCCAAATAACCGCTCAGCGAGTGTTCGATTAAATCGTTCAACTATTGCCTGATCACGATGAATTGCGGCGTGTTCTCGTCTGATTTTGACATTATACTGTACCAAGAAATTCTTTGCCAGGATCAGCTTGTAGTAGTTGTGGCCATCGCAAGTGTCCTCGTTGATAAATTCGTTCAAACGCAGATGCAACTTCAGATGCTGTTTTAGTTGATAGCGGCTCTGCTTCTTTATATCTACTTGCAACGTCAATGACAGTTAACGAGTATTTGTATGTGCGTGATTGACGTCTACGTGTTTTAATAGTATCGTGCGGTAAAAACAAAATATTTGCTTAATGAACCTCATTGGGAACGCTGACATCAAAATGTGCATGCTGAATTTTTTTAGATGGACGTAGATATATTTGCCATATTGCCTGTCGTGCTAACCACGCTGCAGCAACAAGACGTGAAACATTTGCTGCTTCAGCAAGTTTACTAATCGCTGCTCTGCCTCTCCAATATCCTCTTGGGCGATAATAAACTGATTCCATCATAACTGTCATATGATTAATTACCAGACCCTAGCATTAGTTTACGCTTGATAGCAGATTCACTAGAAAACTAGCAAGTTTTTCTCTGAGAGATTTATCAGGTATAGAATTTAACGCATGAATCAACTTCACATCTGAGAGATGCCGTTGTTGTAAATGACACGCTTGATCAATCTTATTTATTGGATACTGGATTGCTGGATGAAGACGGTGATGATATTATTGATTTTATTACCAGCATTGATGAAGCGCCATCTGTAGATGACCTGGATGGACTTATTACTAATTTAGTAGTGTGCGATGATATTATGCTGGGCAAACAATCAAATCCAGCACGGATATTTTCCAGAGGCAGATATAAAAACACAGACGTGATTTATATTACTCAAAGATATACGCAAATACCTAAAGTAATCAGAAACAACTGCACTATTTTAGTTGTGTTTAAAGGAGTTGACAATCATACGCTGCAAAATATTTATTATACTTGGTGTTCAAGGGACATGGACATGATTAAGTTCAAAAACATTTTTTCAAAAGCACAATATACTCCGTTTGGTTTTATAACAATAAATTTACATGATCCGAGGTCGAGATATCGTAACGGATTTGATAAAATATTTGGTTAATTACAGCAGCAGAGAGGGTGAAACGACCAAGCATACGTGACCTAGACGTAAACGAGTCGCATAATGTTGGAAAATACATGTCAAACAACGAGTAACAAAATGAACAAACCCACAAGATTTCGTTAACGCGGTCTCCGCAATAATTGCGGACGCAACAACGAAATGTGCTCGGTTAACGGATTCGGTTTGACGTTATTGACTTTATTTTCATTCTTTGTAGGAACCTTTATTTTTCATAAATAAGGTCTCAGGCAAAATGGTCTGTTCACCCTCTCTGCTGCTGCAAGAAAGAATGCTATTGGTACATAAAAGGGGACATGCTGTCATGGGGAGTGGTGTAGCCTTTCTATTTTTCATCCAATCTATCACGAGATATGGGAGACCCGATTTTCTCACTCTCGCCCACTAATTCCACCTTCGTTTGCAATACGTACTATACGAGATAAATTAATGAAATTGTGTGCACATTACCAGAGGGCATGTAGTACCACACTCTGGGTTTCAGCTGCATGTTCAATGTCATGGCGTGGTTTTTCCATTTATCTTTCTGCATTTATCTTGAGTTTGAGATACAGGTGTGAGTCAATGAAATTCGGCACACTTATGTCATTTTATAATAAGACGTGTTAGGCATCACATTCAAGGGATTCCCTTCAACGTAATTATCACAGATCAAAGTTGGGACATTTTCAATTCACCTTTGCAGTTTTGAAGCCATCTCTGACACGGGTTAAAGTTTGATACTTAGACAGGTAAGTAGTTCTACAAGAAAATTGTTCTGCTCCATTTTTGGAGGTGGTAAAGGTGAAATCTTTTCAACGCGTCAGTTGCTGGACACAAATTTACCAAATTATTTCGAAGAGATTGGCCACAGTTTATGTACAGGCACATACCATTAGTTCCTATGTAAAATGCGAAATACGATCACACACTCTTTAGTTGTCCAACGCACCAGCAACTACTGCATGTCTATTGCGTCTTTAATATAGATGTGCGTTCTTGCAACGTACTCATACATGTTTATGTGCTTTAACCATGGGCTGCAAGCCTACGTGTGAAAATGTGCGTGACCATTCACAAAACGGGTATGAAGACAGTAGGCAAAACAGAAAACAACTCGTAAGCGCATTATTAAAAGATGTACTTGTAGAGTATTTCCTTTAAAATCTTTCTCCATAGCCTGTTCTATATCCCTTGTTTGACTTGGTTTAAAGTTCACAAATTCCCTTAAACACGTGCTTAACAACAAGTTCTTTCGTCCTATAGGCCACAGATGCCACAGATGCCGTTTTATATTTAACAGAATTGGAACACTTTGAAATTATCTTTATCTTTAAAAGTCCCAGATGATTTTGATTTTAGTATAAGTATGTTCAAACCGAATCTCCGTTGAACTGCGGTATATTAAGTCATTGAAATCGTACCATTAGCTCAAATATTCCCAATTATCTCTGAGGCTTTACTATGCCTCTTACATAATAGTACAAGACCATGCATTTTCGAACCTTGTTGAGCACGGATCTTGAACTGAAGCTCAAACTCCCAAATTTAGGTATGGTTCTTCGAGTCTATTGCATCGTTAAAATTAGACCTAAAGGTAGAGGGAAAATATTAGAATCTCTTCGAGAGTTCTATATTTCTAACTTTATTCGAACTCAATATACGCAAACCTGTTTATAAAACTCGAAGTACGAATGTGTGGCAGTCGCTGTATATAAAAGAGCTATATATAATTTTGTTATGCCTCCTTTTTCTGAACATTTTGGTCGACCAATAGTAACGTATTGCTCACAATGATAATCTCATTTACTGTCGACCAAATGAGCGGAGCAGTATTCGATATAGTCGTTGCATTTTTGTGACAGGTGGGTGCGATCACGGCCATGTCTAGAGATAACGTGGTAGAATGGGTTAGCATTCCTTAAAACTGGGATCGAGAGTACAATCTTGTGTAGGTCTAAAATGTAATTCATATGAAATAAACAATCAGTGTTAAAATATTACACTATGCGAAGTATAGCTTAAAATATCAATGCCGATACATAACTAGGTCGCACGAGAAATGGGAGATGTGTTTTTTTGTTGTCTTATATGCAGTATATTATATTAGTTTTATTTAAATTGCAAGCAACGTTATGAGTAGTGTAGTACTTTAGCGTCAATGGGAAAACACATTAAAAACCCCTTGGGGAATTATAGCATCAAGATTTATAGGCCTAAAAACCACAGCCTGGGGTACTTTAGCGTCAATGGGAATTTTGTATAGGGAACCACTGTCTGGGGTACTTTAGCTTCAACGGGAAGTTAGCACAGGGACAAGAGGAATGGTACAGGTAAGGTGACGTCACGGTACTGGACATTTGCAACAATGTAGCAATGTAGTACCGTGACGTCATGCCACCAGTGTCATTTCTATATACAAACACGAATCATTCGCGTTCGTGTCAGTGAATAGTATAGTATAGTATATTTTATATATTAGCTTTTTTTTTCCATTTTAGGCAAAGTGAGAATAAATATCTTTTCGAGGCATATGAAGTGGCCCTGAAAAGGGCCTTTGGGTTTTTGTCTTCTATTGTCTCCACTTCTTTAACCAGTTTCTCACTTTTCCAATGATTCCTTTCTTCTTCTTCTTTTTGTCATCCTCTGGAATCCAGTCTGGATGTCCCATTGATCTAAATGTTTCCTGTATTTTCATCCAGTTGTTGTTCAGTCTCTGAAAGTCCCCGTTTTTCTTTATGTTTTCTTTGTCCTTCCTCTCTTTTGACCAGGTGTCTTTAATTTTCCTCACTTCTTCGTCCATCACCTTTCTCATGAAGTCTTCTGCTTTTTTTAACTGGTCTAACCAACAATGGACAAAAGACCACTCTGTCAAATGGAATATCTCTTGCAAAGAACACCTCACTTTCATGACAACATCAAGGGCCTCCTTCCACTCTTACATATTTAGGATCGATGAAGCCTCTTAATTTCTCTACTTCCTCTTCTATCATACTTTGTATTTGATCCCTGGCTACTTTCAGGCTGTTCGCAAAGTCTAGACTGCCTGGGAACCTCCATTCCTGTTGAAGTCTTTCTACCACATAGGCTCCATCCACCATCCAGAACCAACTATGTCTCAATTCGTTAAACAAGTTCATGTTGCCAGCCATTTTTTATGTTCTGTGTAGAATGGCGCGAATGACGAACGCTATGCTTTTATATACTTCAAGCACTGATGTGAAGGAAAACATCTCTTACACTAAGTTCACATGTTATCTACTATCCACACAAAAGAAGGAAGAGAAGAAAAAAACACACATATCTACTATCCACACAATCGGGATGAGAAGAAAAAAACACATATCTACTATCCACACAATCGGGATGAGAAGAAAAAACACACATCTCTACTATCCACACAATCAGGATGAGAAGAAAAAACACACATATCTACTATCCACACAATCGGGATGAGAAGAAAAAACACACATATCTACTATCCACACAATCGGGATGAGAAGAAAAAACACACATCTCTACTATCCACACAATCAGGATGAGAAGAAAAAACACACATATCTACTATCCACACAATCGGGATGAGAAGAAAAACACACATATCTACTATCCACACAATCGGGATGAGAAGAAAAAACACACATATCTACTATCCACACAATCGGGATGAGAAGAAAAAACAAACATATCTACTATCCACACAATCGGGATGAGAAGAAAAAACACACATATCTACTATCCTCACAAACCAACGCAAACGCAAAACACACACACACACACACACACACACACACACACATACAAACACACACACACACAACAGTAAAGGAGTGAGTGTTTATAGTCACACTACTCTACATTCACACAAACTGGCAACTTGAATAGTCTCTCTTTTCTAGAGACTTGGTTAGCCCTGAGAAGGGCTGTTTTTTCTTTTTGAACTCCAAATGCACCTGGTTAATGGTGACATCTTCCAGGGTGGGCACCACACACGCATCGCCGGCTCCAATCATTTTCCGAATTAATGGTTCCGAGCGCAGAGGGAACTTGAGTGGCCTCATCATCCCAGTTTTAAGTCTGAGGGATAGTGAAGACTTGTTCTCTCTGTCTTATCCTACGCCAGACCCGGGATGGTGAGGTCTCTGCGGCTCCCACTATTGCCGCTGTCTCTCCAACTCCTCCAAGGCCTCCTGCTCCCAATTTTCAATTTGAGGGACAGCGTCTCTCGGTCGTTGTGGTCCTGGTAATGGTTGTGGTACTGGTAGTGGCTGTGGTGCTGGTACTAACTGTGGAGGTGTCCTCCTCAGGCTTCACCTCACACTGAGGCCTCATGATCAGGTGTGGCAGGATCCTTTCCTTCTCCTTTTCTTTCTTTTTCTTCTCCTCCTCCTCTATTCTGTCTTTCTCCGCTATGGGCTCAATAGCCAGTTCGTCTAAAAGACGCCTGGCATACTTCAGGTGCATTTGGAGCTCCAACAATTTGGCTAATCTGCTGCTCATCTTCATCGAAGTTGACTAGTCAACAATGGTAGCCAGACTGACAGTTGTGCCGCTTTATATTCCTGGAGCACTGACGTGAAGGAAAACATCCCTGACACCAAAATTTACAATACCACTATTACCATCACATGAAACGTGCGGACCTAAAAGAAGCACTCACGTTGACTTTTTTAATTTTTTACTTACAAACACGGACATGCACGATTTGACAAGACAGACAAAACAAAGGGTGGATGTTTTACTGACAAAAGAAACGAAGTGCTTATAGACACACTTCTATTTATTTGTTAAAATTTTAAAAGTTTTGGCAATTGAATTGTATCTCTTTTCTAGAGTATTGGGGAGCCCTGAAAAGGGCTGTCTTTTTGTTAACGGGAGTAATGACAATCTTTTTTACTGTCTAAGATTGCGTCCCCGTCTGGGGGCGGGCTTTCCTATACGATACTGTCTGCTTCTGCGGAAAGAGAAAGAGAATTCCTTGGTGTCTACTCGACAGTCCACAAAACCTCTGTCTGGTTCTTGCTTCTGCTGCTGTTGTTCTTCTCTCTGCTTCTTCTGAAGTCTATACTTCTAAGTCCATTCTTCTTGTTCTTTCTTAATTTCCTCTCTGAAGACCTCTTCTGTTAGGTCTTGGGCTATAGCTAACATCCTGACATTCTCTATCTCTTCAGGTTTAGGCATCAGGTTTAGACTGACACGATGTAAACTGACGTAAGCTTCGTTCAGCTGGGCTAGTCTGGAAGGCATGTTCATAGGTTGACGAGTCAACAGTGGATGGTCAGACTGGAGACCAACCCGCTTTATATGGTTCAAACACGGACGCGATAGAAAACATCCCTACTCGGTTTTAGTGTCGGAACGCTATGATAGCTCATGTCATGGTGAGGGATAGAGAGAAGTCAAAGAGCATTTGTAATGATGAATTTGTTTTGAAAACAAACGACAGACACATTTTTTTTCAAAACACAACATTTTTTATTCAACCAACAACTAACAAGTAACAAGTAACAATGACATCAAATAAACTTTTTTTTTGACAAGGTTGACAACGTTGTGAAATCATGTGAGATTTCCACTGATGGAAGTCGTGAGGTCATTGATGTACACTACGTTTTCTAGCTAAAGACAAAAGATAACCATAATGGTCACAAAACCATCGATCTACTTTCTCATCGTTTCTAGAAGAGTTACGATCAAAATAAGTCACTAAATGTTCTAATGGATATCCAAGACTGCGTTGATGAAGAAAATACACACAATATTGTCCACACACCATGGAATCTGTGCCTTGTAATTTCACATTATTGAATCGTGTCGTCTTGGCATTTCTTCTCATGAAGTCAATCATATCGTCTTCCAAAGGGGGTAATCCATGCGAATCAAAATACTCCACACAATCTTTTTGAGGTAAGTAGACAGCTACCCAGTGGGTTCCTGGAAGGTGACTATCGTCCGTGTTGATGAGATAAGCGTGATGGTCTTGAGGTTTGCGATGAGGCAGTTCATCTTTAGCACACACGACAGGATTCCAAGAAGCAGTGTACGAACTGTTATTCAAAAGGTAATAAAGTTCCCGGGTATCCATTTTTTTAATTTTTGTTTTTAATTTTTTTTTTTTTTTCACAGGTAATGATAAGTCATCAATTCAATTCTGACTTTTTGTTTGAAACGCTCTGTCAAGTAGCCGTTTCTTCGCCTTGTCTCCGCACTCTGGGCTAAGAGAGATTCGATGCGATTGATCTCTACAGTAGACAATGGTGGGCAGGAATGATCACGCAAGCCTTTATACCACTCATACAACACTGCTTCTTCCGAGATGAGACTCCAAGCGTCATTCAGATATTCGTCCAATTTTTCTTCTTGACTAATCATCATACATTTATAGTGTTGAATTTGACTGGGATGATCGTTTTGACATCCATAACAATATTTCTTACTCAATTCCGTAATTGTATTCGCCAGGTGTTTTGCAAAACAGGACACTAAATGTTGTTTTTGTTCTGGCCATCTGGACTTGACTACTACCTAGTCCTCTTTGTCTTGGTCTTGGGGTTCTGTTTTCACGCTATCCTCCCATTCAATGTCCAAAGATTCTCTATCGTTCAGTGAGGGATAGGAGTCTTCCATTGTTTCTAATAGTCTAGAATGACTTCTCTCAAACTGTTGATTTCGATGGCATTATCCGATTCGGCATACAAGATGACGTTGATCGTCTCGGTGAGAGCTTCTGCAAACTGAAGTTCCAAACGCAGTTGACCAGATTTTATAGGGTGGAAATGTCCCTCGTCGCTGCTTTGGTCTGGAGTGAAATCAAAGGCCCACAAAGTGTAACCTTCTACATAATCTTCGTACGAAATACCGTGACTGGTGTTGGTTCCTAGTTGCCCGATAGCTTCGTACAGGGACAAGTACAATCTCAGGTAATTCTTCTGAGCAAAGTTAGGTTCGAAGGGTCTGGCACACAAGGTCTTGCCATCGCGACTGAGGTCGATCTTGGACACTCTGTAGTGCTTAAACTGGAAAGGATTTTGATCGTGGGCTCCGTTGAGGGCTGCATTACTGACGATGCCAACGATTAAACGTTTGGGTAACTGTCCTTGGAACAGATGATATTCGATCTTGGATCGGAGTCCAGCAGCAATGGTGAATGTTTTCACTTCTACACGTCGTATCGGATACTTGGCGGTCGATCTGCTCAATGTGTGACTGATGTCGTTTCCCGCTTTAGGTAACACTTCTACGCGACGCACGTAATGTCTGGCTTTTTGGATGATGGTTTTCTACTCATTGGCATGAGCCATCAAATGGAAAGCGACACTGCTGCGATTGAGTCTCAGGCGAATATCCAATCCGTTCAGCAAATACTTGTCTTGCAACCACATGTCCAAATGCAAACGATCCAGCAGTTCTAAATTACGACCTTGCAGAATTTTCCTTCGACGGTCGTTAAAGCCCACATTGTGAGGATTGTCATCGGCTGTCAGGACCGTGTCGTTAAACGTGTCTTCACCTGCGGTGTCAGGTTTCCATACCACGCAAGCATCCAGATGAGTGTTCTTGGCCTTTTTTCAGCACGTCAAGAGATTTTCTAGGTACGCTCGCTAAGGGTAAGTATCCATACTGCTGCTGACAAGCTTGTTATTCAAGTACAAATCCACTTCGCTGAACAAAGAATGCATGAAATTGTTGGCCGGAGGTACTCTGGCATCGGCTCCCGGATTGGTATTGTCGGTTTTGATCACTTTCAGTTTCAGATAGAAGAAGCTGCTATTCAGATCTATGTAATCTTCGGGTTGTCCTTTGATTTCAAACACGATGGGAGCTGAATCCGTCAAAGAGGAAACTGGATGAAATTCGACCCATTGGGATTCTTGCATTGTCATCATGGTGGGTGGCATGGCAAATAGATCCAGTTCCGACTTGGAACAAGCGCAAGACTCTCGGTGCATCATTTTCTCTGATTTAGTAATCAAAAATGTCTAACTCTCGGACAGTTTTTCTTTCCTTAGTCTTTCTAGCTCTAGGGGTGTGAAGTCCTCTGAAGACGTGTTTTCGTCGTCTTTTTCTGCCTTGTCCTTGCTGCGGCGTCAGGGAAGCAGGAATTTCTGACTCGGTATTGCCCAGGGCATTTATAGGAGTTTCTCGCAGGCCAAAAATGTCTTTACCCGTTTGAAGCAAGACATTTTTGCCTGCTCTCAAGAAAACTTCTTTGGGATTTTGTTTGTGAATGATGACATTTTGGAGAAATTCGTTGCCGTGCGTCAACGCGGCATCTTCCAAGGCGTGCAATCCCCGTTTCACCATCGGTTTCAAAACGGAAGCCACTGTACGAAAGGCCGATTTGAGCATATCTATTAAACCATGTCCTTGTTGTCGAGTGACTCGTCGGTACACAGGATACATGACTGACAAAGGTTAGGGTAATCGTTTTCGAAAATGGAGTTTTATTGTGACTTTCCCTTTGGTGAATGAAATATTGTGCCCCATATCTCCTTTTATAGTAATATTGACTTTGTCGAAATACGACTTACTGACGGGCAAATAGTGAGGATGTACAAATTCGCGATGAACGTGATAGGTGTTTCCACCTTCCTCGTCAGCAGCCGTGGCAGAATCCACTTTGAAAGGAATGACACGCAGGAACGGTACGGAGGTGTGTCCCACCACTTTGTACTCCGCCACATCGGAGTACACAAAAATCAAATTCAGTCCTTGGTTCATTTCTACAGGGAATCTAAATATCTCGCAAAATCCGAGTTAGTGGTCACGGCTGGTATTTCGTTTGTAATCTTGATCATCTTGGGGTCTCCACCCAAAATGTCATATAATTCAGGACAAAATGTAATGGCCAATACTTTGTCCTCTGAAAATTTGATGAGTAGGCGACGAGATATTTTGTGGTAATCAATCGTGACACTTTTTCTGGTTTTCTCCAAGACTTTACCAAACAAGTTAATGAACCTGTCAGCAACTCTTGTTCACCAAATGTTGACAACTAAAATAATAGCCTGAGGTAATTTTCAACCGATAAGTGGTTCGTTTAGTTTTGGGTTCTTGTGATTTCATAGAGTCAGCTGCACTGATGCGTTCATCCAAGGCTTGTTGCACTTGCTCGTCATGAACTTCTACCGTAAAAGTGTTTTCATTTTCGATGATGTTTTTGATTTGTGTAGGGTGAATTATTTCCACTAAAGCCACTTCCCAACGGGCTTCGTGATCCAGTTGGATGGCTGAGGTAATCTGGCCGTGTAACAGCACAAAGTGTTATTGGGAAACACCTCCATGGAACTATCACTGGTAACGTTAAGTAAAATTGGTTGTTCATAATTCCACAGTTCTAGTGTCCGAGGGGTCACTGGAAGTCAGAGGAGTGTCTAAACGAGGATGGTTAGGGTGACTGCTGGATGGGGGACTGACGTTGGACGCAAGGCCACCGTTGTTGTTTCCGTTAGAGGAATATTTCAGAGACTGATTTCGAAGAAGGTAACCAATGCAACTGCAGAGTAAAATGGTCCACAATTGTTTGTCTCCTTGTTGCAAACTCAAATTGGCAATGGCAGCACCGATGACACAATACACCACAAAGATTTGGCAGAAAAAGACGATTTTTGTTTTAGACACACGTTCTCCACACCACACCCACAAGGGTTGATTTTGTAGATCTTGCAGAGAGGAACTGGGGGAAGGAGTGGTCACTGCAGTAGCTGAGGCTGTGTTGAAGGGCATGATGATCATTTCTTTCTATAGTCAATGAGTTGCGAAGCGTCGATCCAAGAGTCAAAACTGGGAGGATATCCTTTCCAACGTACTTTGACTTCTTTGACACGTCGTTTTCCCACTTTTCGGGTTCTTCGATCGAGAATGCTTTCTATCTAGTACACGTCGTCTCCTTTTTTGGTCACACGTTGTAACTCGGGCAAGTAAAACGTTCCTTTTAACACTTCCCCGTCCATGTCTTCCAATTTGTAGACGGGAGGATGACGGCCATGCACAAGTTTGGTGACAAGAAACAATTCGGTAGCCCAGTTGGGTAAGTAACCTTTGTCGAAAGTGCGTTTGGTTTTGCCAATGCGTACCCAATCTCCTGATGCCAACACTCCACCTTTCTTGAGGACAGGCACTGTCGGGGACGTACCAAACAGACGCTCGAAGATGGTCACTTCGTTGTCGGAGGTCACTTCTTGGGGGGCACGTCCGATGCTCCGATGGTAAGATTGGTTGTACGATTGGACGAGGTGTGGGAAGACGTCGATGTACTTGAGAGCATGTTGATGCGTAAAATATTTCCACATGCGTTCTTTCAAGGTGCGTTGAAAACGTTCCACGATGCTGGCTTTGGTTTCGGGATTCTAGATGGTGGAAAAATGTATGTCACGTTTCTTCAATTCTTTTTGGAAAGCTTGGTTCCGAAATTCGGTGCCTTTGTCAGTTTGCCATCGAAGAGGGTGACGCCCACTTTGTTTCAACACGAGTTGGAGGGCTCGCACTAACTCACTGCTCGATTTGGAAGTCAATGGCACGACCCAAGCAAATTTGGAAAAGACGTCGATAACACAAAACAAATATTTGTAACCACGATTGTAGGTGGCCAAATGAGAGACATAGGCTAAATCGGCTTGCCATTGGTGATAGATGCCTTACACTCGGATGAGACTTCTGGAAAATTTTCGTCGAATGGGTTTGTGTAAGGTGTACTTGGCTTGTTCTTGTAACCAGCGTTGCACTTGAAGTAAACGAACACTTTTTAGTCGAGGTTTGGCAGCACGATACAATTTCTGAACTCCTCCGTAACCTGCAGGATGGGATGTATGGTAGTAAATGCTGGCTAACACCTTCTCCATTTTTTTTAATAAGTGATCCACTCTTCGCTGATGGTACTCTGAAGTGGTTTAGAAACGGTTTTACGTGTCCGATGTGCCTCAGGAATAGAAGTCGAAGGTAGTTTTGGTGGTAGTGGCGGTGGCGGTGGTGGTAATGGAATTGCTTTGGTCTTCTTTTCTTTTTTCACTTCTGCTTTCCCTTCTTTCTTTTTCACTTCTGTCGAAGGTGGAGTGGACATCATCTTTTTAACCCAAGCTTTAAGTTCTTCTCGTTGCGGTGTAGGGGATGGGGTCAACAAGGATGCTGCAATCTTACTAGGGATGGGAGCTGCTGACAGTGTTTGAAAGACTTCTCTCGCCTCTTCTTCCTCAGGCAACCGTGGGGCTGCATCTGTCTTGACCACTGGGAGTGGTAGTGGTGGTGGTGGTGGTGAACTTTTTCATTAGGGTCTTAAAATCTTTCAGAGTGGGTAGAGCTGTTTCGTCTAAAGCTTTCTGGTGAAAGAGTTGCAGTTGTTGCAACAATTGACCGTACCGTTGCGATTTGTCCGTTTCTGACAAATCGCTGCGATCCATCAAGGATTGCAATTTTTGCTGTAACTGGGACATCTCGGTCAAATGAGGATTGGGAGGTAAATGCGGGGTTCGTTATTCCATCCATCGTTTGTAAGGCACTAAAGCTAGTTTTCGTTCTTCCATTGGATTTCAAGGATCACGTCTGAGATCTTTTGATTCCAGAGGTCCCTTTTATCTTCTTGGATCTTTTTATCTTCATCCTCCCAGGATGTTCCCAATAGTCCTTTCAGCAACGGTCCTCCTATTGTTCCCATTACTCCTTTCAGAAAGGGTCCTCCTATTGTACCCATTACTCCTTTCAGTAACATGGGAAAAAAAGGCAAAATTCCTCCGCGTTGCACCAATATCTTTTTTTTGACCAATGGGTATTTTCTTTTGGACCATTTGGCGAAGAACGTGTCGATGTTTGGCTAAGCATTTTTTCTGGTATTTAGTCAAAGGTATCGTGCCTTTCAAGACATTCAGACAACATTCGCACACGGTATCGATGACATCTTTGGAGGCAGTTTGAATGAGTTTTTTCTCGCATGGGTGGAGGAGCCTTGGACAGGACAGACAACATGTTCCAATGTTTGGCTAAACGAGGTGGCAGTCCTATCCTTTTCTTTCCTTTGGGGGCAGAAGAGGAATGTCTTTTTTGGGGTGACATCTTTCTAGGTGGGTTCGTTGGTTCTGTGGCACATAGCAAAAAATACACTAACGTCGATGACTTGTCACACGGTCTTTTATCCTTTTGTGGGGGGGACTAACGGTTCGTCATAAAGGTGAAGATGTGTTTTCCAAAATCACCAAAGAATCCTCCTCTTTGGTGACTCTTCTTTTTCTTTGCACGAGTGTGCCTTTTCTGGGGATGACGTCTATGTTTGACTAAGCGTTTTTTTTCTGATGACGAAACTGTCTTTTTCTTTTTCCTTTCTGGACAGAAGAACGACAATGAGGAGACATCTTTTGGTGCACAACATACACTGAAGTTCATGACTCGCCATGCATCCTTTTATCATTTTGGTTTCTTTAGGAAGTTAGAGAACGCGTTCTCTAACTTTGTGGCGTGATTCTCTACTAACTTATCCATATTAATGTAAAATCCTTCCCTTTGGTGGCTTCTCCTTTTATTCTTTGGACGAGTGTGTCTTTTCAGAGGGTGACGTTGATGTCTGGCTAAGCGCTTTTTAGGATGACGTGACTGTCTTTTTCGTTTTCCTTTTCATTTTTGGACCGAGGAAGGGACACGATGGTAACGGTGGGCACTTCATGGAGGGGACATTTTTGGGTGTTCAGCAGCACAACAACATTGTTTGCCTCAGGTCTTTTTATACTGGAATGCGTTGCCACTGATTGTCTTTATGACAGGCAACACACGTCGTGGAGGAGTTCGCAACGGACTAAATCGGGACAGTTCTTGCATGGACAAATCCAGTAAACTCTGTAACACACCCGTTCTCTCTTGGACCTTGATTTTGGGGGCAGGTACTTTGTGAGCAGCGGCCACTGCCGCTAAAGAGGAAGAGGGTGTCACCGCTGGAGGAGAAGTTTTTGGAGACACTCTCTTGCGGGTAGAAGCTGTTTTCTGTGGACTTATCTTTTTCTTTTTCTGAGACTGTGACCTGGTCTTGACACCGTTGCTCTTTTTCTTTTTCTTCTGGGTACGTTTGGACGAGGCTTTTTCTTGGACAGAACATTGGGAGCATTGGGATCCCATTTTAAGAGGGAACGAATGATGACACCTAGAGAACCGCTACCTCCAGGTTTCAAAATGATTTGCTTTTTGGTTTGAGTGTCGATACGAGGATCGGCTAGTTGCGTCAAGGCGACTTTGTTTCTCTCTCAAAAAAAGTTTGGTTTGATGTGGAATTTGAATGATGCCTTGCAGTAATTGACGTGCTGTTACCGTAAACCATCGTAAGACTTCTTTGAGACTAGCTTCTAAGACACGAGCAAGTATTTGTGGATTTTTTTCGCGACTGATGCCATAGAAGGCACGATGGCGAAGAGACAAGGTCTCCCAACTAGTCCGATCTACGTGTTCGTCAATGACTTTGACAGTGGAGGAAGAGGGAGCAGAGACAGTAGAGGCAGCCGTAGTAGTGTAAGAAATGTCACTTTTGACACGAAGACAGACAAGACAAGAGTTTTTATGCTTTTTCAGGACACGTTTATTGTCATCTTTAATTGTGAACAACACGAAAGAGAAAAATACATAAAAGCCAAATGGTTAAGTACATAAATGAAAGACATATCAAAACGATCAAAGTGGAATATAAACAAATCTCTGTACAACATTTGGAATATAAACAAGTCTCTGTACAACATTTGTGGTAATCAAGAGGTCAAATCGTAGGGGTACTGTGTAATGTTCTGAGAGTCTCTACACTCCTTGGCACAGTCACACAAGAGTCCTCCCGGAATGTCCTTTCGGGGATGTCGATCACGGTCCTGTCCTGAAGAGAGTGGCTTTCCTGGGTCACGACTTCTTCTGGCACTGTCATTAACACTGGTTTAAAAGTTACTTTTTTTCACGGAACGTTTTAATTTTGTAGGATTACAAATCTTTGGCATAGTGTGCCACTTCTTTTGTCCATGCCTGAAAACCCCAACTTTTCCAGTCACGTACATATTTCCAGTGAGGGTGTCAGTCACAAGCTACACACACGTCGTCGTACACATCTTCAGTGCCTAAAAGTTGACGAATCTTTTTTTCCCGTAGAGGCTGAGAAGTATCAAGATGAATACGCAAAGCTTTGAGCAGAATGAGTCTCTCGTGTGCATTCAAAGGGACCACATTCATGCTTTTTGGAATGGTAAGTACTGTTCGTAAAGAATCCACAAGGAATCGGCTGGTAAACGAAATCCCAGAAAGCAAGTCACTAAGACACACACTACACGTCGACCCCAATTCAATGGACACAGTTCTCGTAATAGGTGTTGGTAATCCTCCACTGTTTGAATAGTGTCATTGATTTCAATCCACGGAATCTGTTGTATCACAAATGATAAAGGTCGTGGCATAGTAGTCTGTTTTTATACCTCTTTTATCTTACCTCAAACACTTCTCCTAGAGCGAAAGTAATGGACGTAGTGAGCAATTTCTGACCACTGCCATTCCAGGAAACGGTCAAGAATGTCAATAAAATCTTCAAATGTAAATGGTCTAAAGCCAAATAGTAGAACGAACGCACCCTTGATCCAGATAAATCGGACTTGCTTGTTGACTTTTGTCAATTTCCTCTTGTGAATTTCTCGACACAAAAGTTCTACAGTCACTAATTGAGATTTGGCTCTGGCAAGTCCCTCCCAAATGTCCTTGTAGATCTTCTATTGCAATTCGTTTGGAAATCTTTGAATATTATTTTTTAAATCGGGTTTAAATACTTGTCTAGGGGTTGTCCAATCTTTGACTCCTAGCCACGTAGCTGGTTTCTTACACGACATGGTATGCCCACTTCAATGACGAGGTCCCACTGAAGGTAGGTAGTGACAATTTGGAGACCATCGAGCATGTTCCAGGTAAGCGACATCTTTCTTCTCCCACTCGTGAAGTGACACACCGCAACTGAAGCATTTGACTTTATCCCCTTCGCCCAAGTAGATAAATCCAGCTCTAGCTAATTCTTCGGGGGTAGGTCCTCCCAGATATTATGGCCATTTTCCGCGATAGGTTTCGAGTCGACTTTCAAAGTGGCAGTATTCAGGAAAACGCACAGGGAACGAATATTCGTCTTTCACAGGTTCATTTCGATGAGGGTACGGTGAAATATGTTGAAGTTTGCTCAGTTTTACATGACATCCGTAGGGTGGTAACCGCATGGTTTCGTAATGATGACATCCACCATGAAGACTAGTAAAGTGAAAAGGTGTACGATAACGAGTGGCATCGCTTTCGCATCCGTCAGATTTGACACGCACAGCATCACTTTCCATGGTAGGTACAGTCGTAGCAAAATTTCGATGGTGAGGTACTGAATCGCTGAGGTCATAGCGAACGGCATCCCTGCCATCGCAAGGCACAGCATCGTACTCGAGTTTGCTCTTGCTTGATACTTATTGTGTGTGAAAGGATTCATCTTTCTTGCTTGGCGTTTGTAGTGACAATAAACTATCGGCCTTGGAAGTTGTCCCTTTTTAAATGCTGACCAATATCAGCGTGTCCGTACGGTAAAGTGAAGTGGTTGGGAAGCCGTACTCGCTTCTGGTACATGATTTGATAGACTTTTTCCAAGGGTCGGCTGACGATTTGGTGTGTGGGTAAACGTACAATCTTGTGCGGTTCGTGGGTGGTCACTTTAAAATTTCCATCCTGTCCAGACTGCAAGGCTTCTTTCAAGACGCCAAAGTTCAACACTCGACTGGTGCGATAACTGAGAGTCAGTCCTTTCACTTTGCACTCCGTGTACACTTCTCTTTGTTTGTCCCGGTATTCGTAGCCGTAATGTTTGGGACCGCCACTTGGAAAACTTAGAATCTTGTTGTCGGGATGCTCGTCCCTCCAGGCTCCTAAACGGTCTCCTTCGATGACAGGGTGAGGGTGACCCAGGCGATCAATGTAGCTGCAACTGTCCGTGTCAAAATACAGCACACGATCTCCTAAGAGTTCTAAGGCTTCGTACAGTTTTAAGCTAGCATGGGCTGTCACGTAAGACGCAATGATGACATTTCCAAATTCGTCAGCTTCTACAGTTCTTCTTCGTAATTGACTAAGATCAAGTCCTCACGAAGGACGTCCACGTATTTCATGAATTTCGTTTTGTCGTGAATCATCTAGAAGTAGCAGGAAGGTTCTGTCAAATACTCCGTCTTGGGTAACACGGTCGTTGTGCCATTTTGCCCCACAAGCAATTCAACAACACTTTGGCAAACGATCGCCTTCCTTAGTTTTTCTCGATGTTGTCTAAAGTGAGCCCTTCCTGCTCCCAGTATTTCTCTTTGAATTTTTATTTTTTTTGGTCTTCGGGAGTGTGGCAGCAGGAAGGATAGCCGCTGGCTTCTTGTTTCAGTTTCAAAAAGGCATTCACGGAGTCTGCAAAAATGCCTTTTTGAGTCTCGTCGCCCTTGTGGTAATTTTCTGTCTTGGGAAAGTGGTAAATTTCGTACACTTCTAACAGTTGGTATCCCAAGTCCAGAGCTTTGAACAATTCCAAGCTGACTCACGTTCCTGTCAAGGTGCATTCTTCCTGAGTGTGCTGACAAGGTCGGTCTTGGTTGCACGTTTCGGCACAAGGACGGCACAAGGGAAACATCAATTTTCCTTGGCAATGGTGAGGTAAAACGGGATGGTACAAGTACGTGGGAGGCAAGACTTTACATTTGATCAATCCTTCGTATTGTCTAATATTGTCCACGTCGATGTGTTCCGTCAGCAATTGTGGGTGCTCTGCGGGAAAGTGACAATATTTGCACACGTACGGATACAGAGAACACACGTCCAAGTATTTGATTTCCTCTCCTTTCTCTTCGTCGGCTTCGTATGGCAAACAGGTGGCATTCGTCCGTCCTCCGTACAAACTGTCCCTTGGGTTCAGTGGGTCCACCAGCTTGTAACTTTCCACTATGCGCTTAAACTCGGGATCAGTTTTCAATCGCTGATCGTACTCGTGTTCCCACATTTCTTCCACTTGGTATCCTTGCTCTTCTAACTTCAAGCGTCTCTGACAAGTGGCCTGGTACAAGTCTTCCATGGTCCGTTGTAAAAACTGATTTTTAGTGTTACGTTGAGGGTAGCAGATAGGACATCCGTGAAATAAGCACCCGTTAAACTCGTACACAATCTGGGGGTTTTCTAAGTCCCAGCCATCTACCGAATACCTTCCAATAGTCTTTTCGCCTCCTCCGTTGCGGGCATGTTGGATCCATTTGTCTTCCTTGTCGCACAAGTAATGTAACCAGCGTAGGGCTTTGACCGAGTATTGACGTTTGACAAAATTGGTTGTTTGAGGACTTATGACAGCTAGGATGTTTTCGGGCATAAATCGTTGGCGGTACACTAAGGAACACGCTTTGGCAATGGTGCAGGCTTCTTTCAAAGGATCGATCCCTCCGTGTTCCATGAACAGTTCTCGAAATTTTCCACAGCAAGGCCGTAAAATGTCTACGTCGGAACGACAATATTTTAACATTTCTTCCTGAAAGTCGAAAGGGTCCGAGGCGTGAATCTGGTACCAAGCGTAGAAAGCTTCTCGTTGTTCAGTACGCATGTTGTCTGGGTCGTAGTAGTGAGCCTCAGGCAAATGGGTTAGAACGGCATGTTGATTGGCTTCGGTATTGAAAAAGTGCGGAAATAGCCTTTGACCATTTCTGTCATTCCAAACGTTTTAGGCATGCGACTCAAAGGCATGGCCAAGTAACTCATCGAATCTTTAAACTGCACTTGACCCACTTGCATGGAAATGATTTTGGCTCTGTTCAAAGTCACTTTAGGACGTTCAGTACTTTGTTCCGTATAGTATCTCAAAAGAAACTGTCCATCGTATCCCGAGAAATTGTGAGCCATCACCGTGGCATAGCGATGTCAATCTCTGTAACGTTCAATGCTTTCTTGGCTCCACGTCTCGTCGATAGGGTTTAAGATCCATTGGGCAAAATCACCCAATGTGTTAGGTCCCCCAAAGAGTTTTTCACGTCCTCCAGGAATCTTGTTACAGTGAGGGCAATGAGTAAAGATAGGCTCTTGGATGCACTTCTCACACGCTCGATGAGCCACGCAGAAATTAGGAATGTGAATACCAGTCTCTTGCATGCATTCGAAATCGAAAAAGATGAAATGGCCTTTCTTCTGGTCATTATGTTCTTCCTGTTGGGGTTGGTATTTTTGAATGTAGCATTGGTGTTCCAAGTCCACGATTTGGTGACAAATGTGACATCGTTTCTTTCCTGAACATACGTGCGCCTTGGCATTATTGGTACGTATGCCTTGTCCACAAGTAGGGCACAATCTCAGGAGTTGACAAGCACATTTCTGCTGTGAACCTTGCGTCTTTAGATGTTGTTGGTAACAAGTTGGACTGACAAACGTGCGCTGACAAGCTGAGCAATGCACTCGTTCTTGTCCTTGGTCCAGACAGGGCTTAGAGGCTAAACATCCCTCACATTTCGATCCACAATGCTTGTGTTGCTCTCGATTGTTATAGTCATAGTCACATTTCTCACAGTAATAACTGTATGACAGGAATGCAGTGATACTGTTAATGGCATCAAAATGTTCATCGTGATGATAGACGTGAATGTATTTTCCGTCTTTGAAATTTTTGCCTCGAAACAACAGAGGTCCGCGCGCTTCTTGAGGGTGTACTTTCAAGGTGTGGCGTGGAGCCAAGACGCCTTGCAACTTTTGCATTTCTGGAATGCCACAGGGTGTGTCTTTGGATATCCCCGCTTGCTGTAACAGGAGTTCTGCTTCTCTTCGTTGTTTGGCTCGGTCCGATTGTTGAATAGTTTTCCAGGCTCTTTTCCATTCTGCTGTGTCGTTCGTGTCGGCATACGTTCGTCCCACCACGATGGCACGGGCTAAACACATCTGGTCTTGAGTGTTGTTAATTTGGACGAGACTATTTTTGGTGCTGCGAAGGTTGTCTACCAATAATGCTTTTTTTGCGTCCTGTCCCTTGGGGAAGAGAAACTTGGGTCATGAACAGTGTCGCTTTTCCATCGGTGATGTGAAACTTGTCGTTGGATTGTTGTACGTATTGAATCTTGTCCATGACTTTGGAAGGTGTCAATTCTGCTGGGCTGCTAACCTCGATCCAAACGGGGGACTTCAAACTGTCGTGATGAATGGAAAGTCTCAAGCGATCGTCTTCTTTGGCTTCACATTGCTGTTTCAGTGTGGTTAACAAAGAATCCGACACATCAGTGATGAACCCTTCTGCTTTCTCCAACGGTACGTCGGACTTGAAATCTTTAAACTTCACTGCGTACGTGTAAGCTGTGGTTCTAAATTTTCTAGAGGAGCGTTTGTCGGTCTCTCGAATGTGGTAGTAGTTTTTAGGGTTTACTGGTAGTGATGGACTTTGACTTGGTGTAGACTCTCTGGGCCTAGATTCCGGCTCACTCATCTCATCTTCAAAATCACTGGCATGAATTTGAGCCAAGACTTCAGCTACTGTGCAAGGCGATAAATCACGTGTTTGCCTCTTACTTTCTTCTCTTTTCTTTACGAAATGATGCGATCGTTTCATCTTGACTGCAAAAAGTCAAATGACTACATTTGAAACGCCATGGACCCCTATATATCCATGTCAGACTCAGTGTATATATAAAGGGCTGGTGCCTTCCCTCTCAGTATTCATTTTGCTCTCAAACCGTTCAACACGATGGAAGAACCCACACAAATCGAACTTCTGATTAGAGCTTTGCGAGGTGTCATAAGAAAGTTTTCTTCAGACAAGCCGACGGACTACTCTCCCTCCTTTCGAGATAAAAGTCAAGATACTTGCTATATCTGTCAGAAGAAAGGGCATTGGGCTACAGAATGTCCAGACCGTCAAAAAAGCAAGACCAGTGTCAAAAGAGACAAAAGTCAAGATACCTGTTATCATTGTAAAGAGAAAGGACATTGGTCTTCAGAGTGTCCTAAGAAAGAAGAGGAGCAGGAGGAGGAAGAAGAAAAAGAGGTGACTTCGGGAAAAGAAGAACCCCGTCAAGTTTAGAAAGAGAAGACAGAAAAGAAAAGAAGACGAGAAAAAAGCCAGGAAGAAGAAGAAGAGGAAAAACGTGTGAAAGTAAAGAAATTCAAAAAACAGAGAGAGTGAATGAAAACAAGAAACAGAAGAAGTGTATGAACTTTTTAAAAAGGTGTTGTGTTGTGTTGTGTTGTGATATTGAATTGTAAAAATTTGTACCAGAAGAGACCAGACTGAAGAAACGTAAGTGTCTCTTGGTTTTGGTTGTTTAGAATAATAAGAGCCTACACTCATGTACTCACACACATACATCATTGAGCAAACAAGGGATTTTGAGTTTTAATTGATTTTGGCAAAATGAATTAGTATCTCTTTTCGAAAGAAGTGAGTGGCCCTGAAAAGGGCCGTTGGGTATTTTTTTCAGAAAACAATCTCAGGAACGAGAAGCAATCAGCTTTAACTGCCTTAAGCCTTTGCCACGACCAAGGCATACTTCGGGACGTGCTCCTTTCGATGATTTGGTAGAAATCACTAGGGGAGGCATCTCAGGTGTAGTAACAGGGTTAGACTGTTTGGCTTGGGAAGGTCTTTTTCTCTTGGGTCGTAATAAGGAAGTCTGATACATTTGTTTCAGACTTCTTAACTCTGCCAAAATGTCCAAGAATACCGTTACCGTTTGAGGTTCACTGTTCTCTTTCTCTCCTAGACCTTGTTTCTTCTCTGCTTCTTCTTCCTGTCGTTTCCTTCTTACATCTTCTTCTCGCTGTTGCTGTTCAAGGAGAAAAGCTTGTTCTGCTTCTTTCTGCTGTTGTAAAATTTGTTCCAATTCTTCTTTCTGTCTCTGTTTAAAATCCTCGACGTGTGGTAAAGAAGGAGAAGGTGGTGAAAGTACTGGTACTGGAACAAATTCTTGCGAAGAGAGAAAATCTACTAAATCCCAGTTGAAATCGGTCTCTTCTGGAAGTAGCGCTGTGTTAACTTTTGTAGCCGCTGCTATGCCATCGCTTTTCGTCTCCAAAGCCGGTGCACCCCAATTCATCATCTTCTTAGTTTCCGTCATGTTTCACAAAACAATGTCGCATCGATTCACTGCGCACAGACGCTAGCGCACCTATATAGGAAATGTGACGTCACAGGTAGCTCTCTTCGGATTGGAAGAGAGACTCCGCGAAGTGACTGAATTTTGTAACGCGTGTTGTCATTGGTGAACAATTTCAATCCGTTTCGATCCGGTCTTCCACTATAAATAAACGCGGTTCACTTCATTCCCTTCACCTGTTCTCGTCACAAGACGTGGACCAACGTAGAATCATCTACCCTCCTATCGTCGATGCTGTTCAACCCGGACTATCCCATGTATGTCAGATCATCATGGGCAATTACCCAGATCACTGATACAGCCCTTTGGAAGCCAAGGATCTATGTGGAGAGACAAGGGTGTCTAAAGAGAGTCCTCATCTACGGACCAGAAGTTAGACGAAGTTTGAGAAAGAGAAGAAGATCAGTGCGATGCCCTCTATGTTAACGAACTGATGTTAACATAAAACCCAAAGGCCCATTTCAGGGCCACTTCATATGCCTCGAAAAGATATTTATTCTCACTTTGCCTAAAATGGGGGAAAAAAGAAGCTAATATATAAAACATACTATACTATACTATTCACTGACACGAACGCGAATGATTCGTGTTTGTATATAGAAATGACACAGGTGGCATGACGTCACGGTACTACATTGCTACATTGTTGCAAATGTCCAGTACCGTGACGTCACCTTACCTGTACCATTCCTCTTGTCCCTATACTAAATTCCCGTTGAAGCTAAAGTACCCCAGGCTGTGGTTCCCTATACAAAATTCCCATTGACGCTAAAGTACCCCAGGCTGTGGTTTTGGGCCTATAAATCTTGCCGCTATAGTGCCCCGGGGGTGGGGGGTGGGGGTGGGTGTCTTTAATGTATTTTCCCATTGACGCTAAAGTACCCCACTACACTACTGTTATGAGCATCAGTTGTATACACTAAGTTAAACAGTTGTTCACAAAAAGCTTAGATTATCTGAATTAATAAAATCTGATATATACTAAATCGTGATCCAAGAGAAAAGGAGTAATAACTCTAACATATTGCAGGAGCACTGTGATTTGTCGATATTTGCATCATCAGATAATGTTTTATCAAAATTAGCGGCAATACACCAAAAACTGCATCATCTGTTTTCATAAGGGGCACACCATTCAATTGTCTCGAGGGTGGAGGCATGGGCTTAAACCTTTGTGAGAAAAAGATTCTGGCCCTAAAATAGCTTAAAAAATAGATTTTTGAACCTCCAGATCTAAATCCACACGTGCCGTGAGTGGGTCATTGGGGTGAGAGTCTCATACAGTTGTCCGTGTCCCCATAGGGTATGGAATAAAGTCAAACAGCCCAATGTCCGTACTACTCTAGCCTGTAGTGATTGTGGAAACGAAAATCCCGCACAGAGAGAGAGAGAGAGAGAGAGAGAGAGAGAGAGGTACGTTTATGGTAGCGATCAATAAACACACGCTGTGTGAAGATTTTTTTCACTCCATTTTTACTGTCTGTATATCTGCAACCGCACGGTTTCTTATTTGCGCTTGGAGTTGTCTGTAATTTTCCAGTTCCGCTAACACAGTCTAAAACTCGGCCGCACTGAGTATTGTATCCTCGATTGCTACCGAGTACAACTGACTGATCGTATTGAGACTGCTCTGTGTGGCAGCAAGCAATTCGTAAAAGACGTGTACACGGTAATATGGTGGACTTGAAATTAGTTTGCTATTGACATAGACCAGACATCAAGACGGAATGGAGCACCTATAATGGTGGATGCTGTTGTCACACCAAAACCCACTGTGGCTGCCGTATCAAGACGTCAAATATCTTTTCAATCAAGTACATGCGTTTGTATTTTGCAATCAACGCAGTTACCTGGGTGACTTCATTTTGCAGCTGTTGTTCAGCTTTTTATTTATTTATTTATTTTTTTTTTCACGCCGGTAAGAGTAGGGACAGGTTATATTTTTTATATTGATAAGAGAATCGTGTATTTTAATTGCACGACTGGCAGATCTTATCGATCTCATCATCGCATCGCAATACGCACGCGCACTTCTATGAAATTACCCTTTTGACTGGCACAAATGTCATGCAGTTATAGAAAACTTCTGTCTCGGGAATACTTAGTCAGTAGCGGAAATTACCTTCACGTAGCAACGATGAATAGAACGCTTCGGTCGGTGTCTTCTCATAAAATGGATCGAATCGATGAACTGAAATTGTCCCAGCCGAAAGGCATGCATATTTCCATAGTTTTGGTGATCGGGATCATGCTAATCTTGAATCGGCATGTATGTTTACATGTTGATGGGGATCGGTATCATGATAATCACGAGTCGGATGCCATGGCTACTGCTTGCATTATTAAGTGGTCACCGTATCCACGTAGGTTATGAAGCACCACAGAGATTTTGTTTTGTTGGTTAAATTCTCAACTGCAGATTACACCCATTGTGTGCGTTTCCTCTGTATGCGTCAGTAATGTGACAGTGAAAATAAACTTTGCAACCAGGACTTTTGATTTCATCGCCGGACGTGCTTTGCTTTTTGTCAAAGAAAGCTTTTTCACAAATCCAGCATTGAGTGACCCCGGAGAACTCCCTAACGATATCACCCGTGATAATTGTCTACTGGAGAACCGAGCTGCTGTCAAATCCATTTTGTTGTGACTTCGATCGATCTGAGGAATACCTCCTCTGTGTTTAGTGCACTCGCACTCTGAGAACGATAAAGGACTTGCAGAGCTGATTGACCATAACATCGAACCAAAACATGAAAAACCACGTATGCAATTTTTTCTGCGACTTGCCTGGTCGACATCGGGCGCATTTGTATCTTTCTTAGCAGAGCTTCTTTCTAGTGCAAAATTAAGGCATTCCAAATCCGCGTAGATCATAAACTGACTTCCATCTTTCGCTGCACTCCATTAACTTGACAATGTTTTTACCAGGCTCGGGCATGATTGTGCGCTGTGGTCTTTCACTGATACTGCCACAGTAAATGTCGTGACTGGTGAGCAGTTCTAGAGTGTTACATTCATGCATGCAACGTCTGCACGGATATTTCTTGCTGTGATGATTGCTGTGCCGGTTAAGCAGCCGACCAAGATCCTTGATACATACGTAGTGTGATACCGATTCTGAATCTTTCATTTCACTCAGCAGCAACAAATCAATTTGTGTTCGGCCACTCTATCCGTGGGGGGAGCCAACGGATAAAAGCCTTTATCATACGCGAATACACTAACAGCGATAACTGGGTTAAGTGTTTCAAATTTCTTCAGTGTGGTTTTCATCACTTGCACGGGAATCTCGACATCACAGAAGTTCAGTTTGCCCAAGTGTTGCCGGTATTTTCGAGGGATGTCTTCATTGTCATTGATCGGATATAGCGCCGACAAGATTGCCCACTCAAAACATCGATTTATCAAAATTCATAATCAAAATTCTTCACGTTGATCACTGATCATTCACTCAATCTCTCTGCAGGAGTTTCGTTTACATAATCACTGCAGACTAGAGTAGTACGGAAGTTGGGCTGTTTGACCTTATTCGATGCCCTATAGGGACAAGTACATACGTACGACACTTTAGCCCCCATGACTCGCCCACTCCCGTCACGTGTGTGTTACACCTGGAGGTTCCAACTCCAGCGGGACAAAATTAAAGTGATCAAACAATTGTAATTCGCGTGGGGAAAATTTTGCGATGGGGTTAGAGGCAAGGACGAGTGTCAAGGGCCCCATAGTATAGCGAATAAAGCAAAACACTCACCATGATTATTTATTTTACAACTTTAACTTTGTTTGGACAATTTATTTGTTTCTACATAGCTTGTCAGTCACACTAGCCACTGTGTGTACATGTACTCGTTTCTACATGACTGTCTGTGCGTCTTATGATAGAAGGAATGATATATTATTGAGTGGATTGCTGCATATTGTGTGTTGATGTATATATGTATATCCGTGTTCTTTTTATCAATCTATGATAATGATGACAGCATATGTCATCTTTAATGTTATTTTTTACAGCAAAAGCCATTTAACAGATCTTCACATATAATAGCATTATTATGTAACCCTTAATAGACAGCCTTTGCATATCTTTCTTAAAACCAATAAAAAACAAAGTTGCATATTTGATAATAAATATGTGCGTATTTTTGTATCAGTGTAAATATTTGATAGGTGCATTACTTTAAGCCCATCCTATCAATATTCCTAAGTACAATCCTTCCAAATGACGTCAGCACTTTCTTGCATATCTATTCAAACGATAACTAGGGCCGGATCAGGTCAGGTGATGGAGGGCGGGGCACCAAAGCAAACGTTTATGTGTCTATCTAATCATAGTGTGCATACTACCAAATAAACGTGCAAGAATACAACGATGGTCAAATTTCAAGTGCCAAGTGACTATATTTGTGTGTCTCAGTGTAAGTGTGATTTAGCCTGGGGGTCCGGAAACAATGCAATCCCCCCCTCCCCGATCTGACCTTGGTAAGAACCTTTAACTAGTCTGTATCTTGCGTCTTATCTTATATAATGGGAAGGCTCTCGTATATTGCACAAACCATAAGGGATTTTATTCATTTAAGCTCTATCATTTGGTTTTCTGACAACACCAAGGAATGAGCAGTAAGTTTGGTGTGGTCGAACCAGTTTTAATTTTGACTATTCTTCTGTCTGTCTATCTATATATCTATCTATAAAGGCCGAACGAGGGTGGTAGAGGGGCAATTGGCCCTGAGGGCCAGGCGAAGAGGGGAGGTGGTTCAGTCGGGTTTATTGTTTTCTTTTGCAGGTGACATTTTCGTCGTATTTCACCTTCACATTAGTGCAACGGGGGGGGGGGGGGCAATTTGACCGCTCCGGTGGCCTAGTGGTTAGAGCGTCCGCCCCGGATGCGAGAGGTCGTGGTTCGATCCCCGGCCGAGTCATACCAAAGACTTACAAAAATGGTACTAACGGCTGCCTCGCTTGGCGCTCAGCATTGAGAGGTTAATGTTAGGACTGGTGGGCCTGGTGTCAGGATAATGTCACTGGGTGGGACATCATGCTACGTGTCGATAATTTTCTCTCAACCGTTACATCAGTTTCTGTCACCAAAAAATTTATAGATATTCCTGAGTAATCATTTTACAGACTGAACGATATTGACAGCAAGTATTCATTTTTCATGACAAAGTATCTCAAAAATTATTTATTTATTTATTTATTTATTTATTTATTTATTTATTTATTTGTTTATTTATTTATTAGTATTATTAATTGTTTTACAACAGTTGTATTTGACACAATTTAATTTAG
>JAECUM010010876.1:2500-37434 GCA_016617855.1 Megalonaias nervosa | reverse complement strand
AAAATTCTTATAAGTACGATAAATAAAATATGTAAAAAGTTTTATTATCATTTTGGAGAAGAGATTGAATATAAATTCGAATATAAGAAGATTGTGGCGTGGTTCCTGAAATATCACATACATGTATTATTCTCGTACACGGAAAACATTTCTTCTTTGGGAAGGTTTGGCGGTGTTGTTTTATGCAATCAGTTGACCAGTGAATAATGTTGTCCACTTCCTACAAATATAACCCCATTGTTGACTGACAATTATTCTTGCAGTAGTCTTTTAAACTAATAGGTGTAAAAGTGTTAGTGGACATTTTGAATGGAAAACGGGAAACGGAAACGTAAAGCTTTTACTCGTAAAGAAAAGATGCATTCAAAAAAACCGTGTTAATGAATGACTCAATTTTGATAATGACTGCCTATTTGCAGACCACGTTTCGGATGCAGAAATTGTTCAAAATATTATGTTCAATAACACCAATGGTGATGATGACAATGGTGATGCTTCTGATGACACTGAGGACACCACACCTGAGGATAATCCACCGTCAGCAACAGAAGCAGTCAACAATTTAGAGTGTGCTTTGAGATGGATGGAGATGCAAGATATTGACTATGTTCGAATTCTTCAGTTAAGAAATATGATTGACTTTGTGAAGAGCAAACGTGACAGTAGCTGAAGGCAGCTGAAAAAAACTGAGTTTTTCAAACAATAATAAAGAATTACAATTCACGGATGAGAAATTTAGCAGTATGAAATTTATACAGACACCGTTTTTTAACCTTCGGACGTACTGTTCCATCATTCGGTACGTAATATTTCCTATTTATTTTTCCACTGAATTCAGTCACATAATGATCTGTGACAAATTTATTGAATATTTTAAATCTGTGTGCGGATATTTTCGATGGAAATACTTGAATTGTGGATTCAATGTATGTGATTCGATTCACGGGTGAGTACACGGTGTTGATACTCTATTCATGCTATAGATTAGATATGTATATATAAACCATACACGTGTATGTACCAATGCGTGGTTCTCTGAATAAAGAAATATATCATATATGCAATCTCTGTTATCACTGCAGGTGTTTTCTCATTTAATATACATTGATTTAAAATGGTAATTATGCCAATGAAGCACACGTTTCTGCACCCGTTTTCATTACCACCCCCACCCACCCCACTAACCCTGCAAATTTGTTGGTACTGTACATGGTTGCTTATAACACGGTTCGGTTCATAAATCGGTCGGGTTCTATGGCTCCCAACTACCGTGTTATAGCGGGGTCCCACTGTAGTTATATTCATAACAAATTTTTTATTTTAATTTTTTGCATTATGGTAGTCGAGAAGGTGAAGAAACAGTTGCAGCTTGCAAAACTTGAAAGGAAAATGAATCATTAAGTAATAAAGCTGCATGTCCAAGAGACCCTTTCATCATCATTATCTTTCAATAGCAATACATCTGTATTGCCTCCCCTATCATCATCATTATCTCTCAATAGCTATACATCAGTATTGCCTCCCCTATCATCATCATCATTATCTTTCAATAGCTATACATCTGTATTGCCTCCCCTATCATCATCATTATCTTTCAATAGCTATCCATCTGTATTGCCTCCCCTATCATCATCATTATCTTTCAATAGCTATACATCTGTGTTGCCTCTTTGCAAGCTTCATTTTTATTTATCCTAGAGGAAAACATGGTTATAGGAAGGAATCTCTATCATGTTCTCTTCTTTTCAATATTAACAGGCGCTGTAGATATACATTACCTTCTATGTTGCTGCAGAAAGTAGCACCAAAAATCAGAAGTGCCAGGATGATAACAGTAAACATTGCTGTTGCTGACAACACCACACCAACAGTCTCCATATCAGATGGAATCGACTCCGAACTGAAATATTGACATTTTTTTAAAGCTGATTTGTTATTATTTTATACTTTTATTCATGAAAAAAATGGCGCACCACATAAACCGTAAATGATCAATTGATAGAAAATCATTTTTTTTTTTTCCAATGAAATTGATATTATTTAAGCTAAGAACTCAAAAACTAGTTGTCAAATAGATTCAGTCTAGTTGCATTTACGAGGGGTATTTGAACAGTTCAGAATATTTTCTTATAACATTTTTGTTTCTTTAAAGATTGAAACAAATTTATGCTAATCGACAGACAAAGTAACTTTCTATAAAATGATCTGCCGATGGACGTGCAGTACGCCAGACACACGCAGACATATAGGTAATTTATACTGATGTTATAAAATGTTGGAGCATGAGAACAATTTTGTTTTGTGCTAAGAGCATGCTGTAAAATATTGGTACTATTCGACTAATATCAAGACTGAACTGATTACAGATAGCGGATACAATTCTCTTTCATGTCCTACAATTTCTAGGCAGTTTCGTAGTTTTAAATATAGTCGAAAATTCATGCAAGATGACTCACTTTCTGGAAGACCATTATTTGAGATTGCTGAGCAGGAAGAGGTTGCTTTAAAGAGGCTAATTGATGAAGATGTTCGATACGAAGTGGAAGATATGTTTTTTATCACGAGCATTAATTAATCAGCTGTTTAAGTTTATCGAAGAATGATATGAAGCTGAAAAATGTTTGTGCAAAATGGGTCCCTTATTAGCCACTTATTAGTCCCTTATTAGCCGACGGCAGATGAAACACAGACTCGAGCTGAAATAGCAAACATCTATTCGCCAGATGAAAAGTGTGATGAGAGAATTTTGAATGAGGTTGTCACAGGTGTTGAAATATAGATTTACTTTCTTGTGCCCGACCAATGAGAATATCATAAAGTTGAGCTCAGAAACAATTAGCAGATATCACAAACTACTCGATGTAGTCGGAGTGTCGATTCTCAGTGAGTGTGTTTGTGGGTTGTTTTAAATTTTTTCGTAGGTATAACAATTTTAGTCATATCGCTATGATGTATGCAGTGGGCAATTTATATTTATGTCTAGCACTGTGGCATCATCCCGCAGACATCTACCATCATGCCCAACCCAGTTACATTATCCTGACACCAAGCCAACCAGTCCTAACACTAACCTCTTAATTCCGAACTCAAAACAAGGGAGCTGCTAGTACAATGTTTATAAATCTTTGGTATGTTTCGGCCGGAGTTCGAACCCGCAACCTCCCTCATCTGAGGTGGACTCTCTAACAACGTAGGCTACCGAAGCGTTCTTTATTGATGCAAAAGGCCCAGTCGTCCACGAACCTCTGCCTAACTGTACTATAGTCACTTGACCTTTTATGCCTCCAAAGCGTTGCCAAACATTGTGGAACACTACCGAACCACTGGTCCGTGCATTGGTACGTGAGGTATTTATTTACTCCATGACAAAGACTGGCTCATAAATCCGCCGTCTTGACAGACTTCGGAAAAAGCACAATGTCCAAACTTTGCCAAATCTTATATGCAGCCCTTATTTAGCTCCAAGCGAATTTAAGTTCGACCCCTTTATCAAAGATTCGCCGAGGGATGGATTACTTGAAGCCGCTATGGGGTAGGAAGTGCAGTTTTCCAGTGAAAGAACAACATACAAAAATGAATACAAAACTGCAATTAATGATTCGATAATCAGACTGGAAAAATGTGTTGAGTTGCACGGGGAGTAGTTTGAGAGGCTACACTTACGTACTGATCTCTGTCACGTGTAGGCTCGTACAAAAATAACAAGAGAAAAGAGTGAAGCCAACAAGCTTTGTATATTTTAACAAAATAATTTATTTCCCTAGAAAACAACGTGAAAATTGGAAATACCCCTTACGGTTTGTGAATATAATCCAAAATTTAATCCTAAGATTGAAAAAGACAAGTCCTATCACTAAACAGTTCTAATAGAATCCGGGTTCTAATCTCGATGAAATTCCAATATGGAGGCGATAACGTCAGACTAGTTCGTTGTACTGGGGGTAACAGATCCTCGATTGAATCAAAGTTTATAACGTTTCCGTTAAATTCCAGAATAAATCCACTGAATTTCTTTCTCCCAGAGCTTTTATAAACATAAAGCACTTGTTGAGTTTTCTAGAGAATAAATTATTAAATTCCAAAAACAAATGAACTTCAAAAACTTGCTGACTTCAACAATATAAACACCTTGTACCGTCAAGGTGTAGAACATACGACTGACTAAGTCTACTAGAGAGCGTCTGTTTAAAGCCGCGATTTTAGATCACATGGTGCTTCATGTGAAGGGCTAAGTGATTTACTAATTTGAACAGCGCAATAAAACAAATGCCATTTATCACGTATGCAAGAATAGCCCTATCTAAGAATTAAATTCTCACACTGAAAATATATAAAAAAGAAAGACTGTTTACAGTTCAGTTAAAATGCTGGCCGAAATGACCTTAGCAATAACCAACCGTATTCACTCGATGTTTATAAAAACTGAGCTAAAAATAGTGCTGAAGAAATCTTATAATCTAATCGGGTCGAGCCAATTTTCGGAAAAGAGATTCAAATCCAATGAAAATTATCATTACAATAAAATGTAATGAAACAAAATTAAAATAAAAAAGAATTTAAAACTAACACAAGTAATTTAATTACATATTCGTAACATCTCTAACAGAGAACTCTTTTGCATAGCGCACTTTTATTCAGAAAATTTAAATACCCCTATTATCTTAAACGATCCCTTGCTGGATCATGTACTCTTGAAATAATTGATATTCGCTTTATGATTTGTGTGTGTGTGTGTGTGTGTGTGTGTGTGTGTGTGTGTGTGTGTTTCTGTTTGTATTTATAATAGCATTGCATTGGCACAATGAGATATATTCTAAATAACTACATGATAACTACATGATAGTTGCAATGTTATATATTCTAAATAACTACATGATAGTTGCAATGTTATATATTTTAAATAACTACATGATAGTGCCTTGTATGCAGTGAGATATATACCTTGCCTTCCATGTACATTACATTGGTGTTTTTCGGCACAATAACTCAAGTATGCTATTTAGTGCCGATGCAACTGGAGCAAAGTATCTTGCCTAAAGAAGACACGACGGTATCAGAGTGTGGCTGATTTGATGGTAGGATTGGAACCCCCATCTTTAAATCACGAGTCCGGGAATCGAATCCATCAGCCACCTTGACTCCTGCACAGACTTGATATCAAACAGTTTGAGGCCAACTCAACGACTGAAGACAAAAATAATTAAATGACTCGTATTTAATCTGGTTATCATCATAGTCCTATAGCGTTGTTTTTGTCAAACGTTAGTTAGCAATACTAGGGGTATCTCAAAAACCATTGGTAGATTATTTATCAATAATACAGGTTCCATCATGATTTAGTGACAAAGAGAGAAAACCTGTGCCGTATAAATTTGTTTGTTTAGTGCGATTTTTCGGCACGGATTCACTGTCAGTAGGAAATTAGAAAACTAGACCACGTCAATTAAGATTGTTCTTTTTGAAAGTTTTAATAGTGATGGAGTTTTAGAGGTCAAACGTATATGAGTTATCTGATTTAGTACCGAAGCATGACCTACATTTTCCTTCCATCCATGATAAATGATCGATAATTGTTGGCACACATACTTAGAAATGAACAAGCAAATGGGTTCCTTGTTAAAAATGAAACAGTAGCTTTTAATCTTCGGCATTTGGTATGACATGTTAGCAGATTGCATCTTATGTCTTTTATACTTACTTCCTTTTACAGCATGCATTCTCGCAGCAGTCGTAATCTGGACCACAGCTGAAACCAGTCCAATCGGCACTGCCACCGTTAGAGATAATGTACGAACACTGATGTGTCCAAGTAAAAAAGTAATAGTTGTTTGCTGCAGTTCTGTGACAATCTTCTTGTCCCTGTGCACAGTGTACAAACAATAATACCGTAAGCAATACGGTAAAGTTAAGCTCCATTTTTAATTTGATATATTAATTTACCTCGTGAAAGATCCAGTACTATTCATATAAACGTTAGGACAGCTCATATCCGTAGGTACATGTTTGAAAATTTGTTGACTTATCTATTCTAAATCGAAGCACTCTATTTTTAGTCTGACTTCTTTTCAGGTGAAAATATACCAATGTACAATGTTTGAACGAACAAACAAACGTCGTTCAACTTGCTAGTGTCTATGCTCTATTATGCAGGAAGAGTCTAATATTTTTCAATACCTGACAACGAGTATGCAGTAATACAACTTCTACCTTGAACACACCAATACAGGGCAGGTAGTGTTACGATTGGCGATAATGTCTCAAATCAGCCGTGCAGTGTGTGGTTAGGTTATATTCACGATATTTGTCTTCTGGATTTCTAAAACGTTGCACTCCAGATTTTTTTAGTAAAAACTTCGGGCACGATGTTGTTATTTGGTATATTCGTTTTGATAACTGCTGTTTTAATAAATGTGGAAGGAGGGATAGGAACTCTAAATTTACCAGCCTGCATTATCACCACCTACTATTCCTATCAGTGGACCCCGTGTAACAATCCACTGTACACGGCATGTGGATTCGGTGTATGCTGTAGCCCCAATCACTACTGTTGCAATTATGTGGGATATCAAAGTTATTATTTTGCTGGAAGAGTTGGCTGCTGTAGGAGGTGAGTCAACTTTAAATTTTACATGTAAGTAAAAAGCCTTTCCAGAATAGAAGCATTTTAATTTTAGTGCCTGCATCGTATTAGCACCATGCGTGCACAATAGCAAGTAGTATACGTTTGCCAGTTATAGATCAACCCAGATTATGTTTTAATTCTATTTTTTTTTTAAATTCTAAAACGGGAAAGAAAAGCTTTAAAATGTATAAAAAAAGAAAACAAAAATATAGCACTGAATTTTATTTCCTTTGTTTAAAAGAATCTCCAAAAGTGCATGCTTCGAAAATATATTTTGCAAGATATTCGTATTCAAATGAACCAAATTTAAGTGAAAAATTAACGGTGACAAGAGCAGTATATAATGAAAATAGATTCTATAATAAGTGAGTAACCTACTTCTTCTTGTCGCGCCATTAAACCGTACATACGTATATAGATTAATATTGTTGATTTATGCACTACTTACATGTCTTGTATATGCATCCTCCTTTGCAATGAGCTGGCCATTTCGTTTTTCTATTTCCTCCATCAGCAGTTCCAAGTGGCACTGTAACGTTTAGCAACCGATTGTATCCCCGATACACGCTGTCTTCAACACTATTGTCAAATAAAAGTTCTTTTTATATATACACTCTGTGAATTGTAGATTTACATTTATTCACATCAGGTGCAGGTTCTTCCCGTATCAACTGGTTGTGGTTAATACTTCGATAATTGCTTGTGATGGAGACTTTATTGTTACTTTAAAATAGTACATGGTAAACTCTTTGTACAATAAATGTGCGTAGTTGTTAAGCGAAGTTGAGCGAAGTGGATGCTCAGTTTACACAGTTGCAATACCTTCTGTCTGAATCTGTTTTGAGGAATTTCTAAATGTCTTTATTATTACATCAACATTGGTGTAATTTTCGTTTCTCCTAACTTTATTCCACCTCATGGACAATTCTGTATCTTTGACATTGTGTCTTTGCAGCATTTTAGTAACGCATGTTCAATCAACTTCATATTTTATGTTATCTCTTTTCTTTTATTTTGCAATGTCATTTATATCCCCGCTAGAATATTGTATTGATTGTAGTGCCTAATCATTTTTGTAGTGAATACAATTGTGTCATTGACCTGTTTGATATTTTTGGGGATATACTTTCTTTTTTTGTTCTGGTTTCGTAATCAACAGAAATTCAAGTATCATGATTGTTTTGACTACTTCGTCCTTTAATTTGCTGTAACATTGTAGAAGCTAGTTCTTTCTTAAAACCTCAACGTTTTCTGCTCTTACAGCTCTGCTGCTCTCCTCGAATTTGATGCAACTTATCTAACGTCATAACGTTTCCAGTTAGCTCCCAAGTCTCAAATTATTCATCATATCATATCCTACTAAAATAATATAACTTGAACGGTAAGTTCTTTTGGTTTTAAAAATTTTTCATCGTGTTTGTCATTCAGAGGTTTCTCATGCTCTTTAAACTCGACCTCTGTATCTTCTTCCTCCAGATCTTCTCGTTTCTAAACGATTTGCCTAATTTCTAATCCAGGTAAAGTTAGGAAGATAGCTCTTGCAAAACTTGTTTTTCAATTTTAAATCATGACCATTTCACCTTATTTGAATTGAGGTGTTCCAAATACAACAATTTTCAAGTAAACAAATTAATTGATTCATACTTTTGATATGTTTTCTTCCTTGTTTGCATCAACTGAGACGTGTGTATCAATCTATAATGTGTGTTATTGTATGCCCCAGTTAGCTTTGGTTAAAAGTTAACTACCTCCAGTCTTTGGACTTCTTTTGCATCTTTTCAGCACATATGACCTTTTGTCCCACCAATTTGAAAAAATATTAAATGTCTTCGTTTTCCAACAAATCCTTAACCTTTCCTACGCAAAACGGTTTACTTCATCTTTTCATCTTTTCTCTTTTTGAAGATTGCTCTGAAAGCATCGTGCATGTCATCTCTATTTTTGCTTTCACTTCCAAAACTAAACATGTTTTGATAAACTATTACTCTCCAAATGTTTGAGTTTGAGTTGTTTTTTTTTTTTTAAGTTACGCATGCCAACTTTGTATGCCTGCCACTAATTGTGATCGTGATTAATTTGTTGGGTAGTAGTTTTATCGCTTGATTGTGTTATGTATACGTGGATATTTTTAGTTAACAATTCGTTCCAGTTTACTGTAGTTTGTATTCTTTCTGTCTTCTTTTTTTTATCATTTGTATAACTGAGTGATATTTGCGTAAGCAACTGTAATTACATGAACGTCGTCAGAATGTCTTCAATCATGTCCCGTATCGCTCAGTTTAAAAGAATTAAAAACATCCACTGAACATTTCACACCTGACAACTGTAACTAGGTGATATAATCCAGCTATCGGGATGATCGTCTAAAATAAATATTTATAATTCAGCAATTTTCAACGTTTTTTTAATCCTTTAAATGAGAGCATGATTTCATATTTATGTTAAAATTTTCCAACCGTATGGTTGACTTTGCTACATGTACTTTACGCACTGAGAGAGTGTGCGATATTTTAAATCTTACTTTGTCCTACAAACAGTTAGATCTCTGTTTTCGTAGAATGATTTAACTGGACCTTTAGAAATTACAAGGTCTTCGAGTGGTAACCGTATACAAATATATGCATTTACCCACATTTAACACGTAACTGACTCTTTCAAACATTACTTTGTGTTCGCCCTGCTCATGGCTCAGTGAAATGTTATACTGTTGAATAACCAAAATGATACGATCAAAGTATTTTTTCTCCCAGATTATCATCTTTGTTTCCACCATCTTTCAGGACAGGGTACACGGCACGATCGGGAGAGATTGCTAGTGTTGCCCTGGGAGCAATTACTTGGGTTGGCATTGTCTGTGTAGTTGGCTTTCTAACGTGTCCAAGACTGTATCTCAAAGTCAAGAGTATGTACACCTATCTCACTCTCTTTATATCTCAATTATTAATTTATTAACGTGTCCAAGACTGTATCTCAGTCAAGAGTATGTACACCTATCTCACTCTCTTTATATCTCAATTATTAATTTACTAACGTGTCCAAGACTGTATCTCAGTCAAGAGTATGTACACTTATCTCACTCTCTTTATATCTCAATTATTAATTTACTAACGTGTCCAAGACTGTATATCAGTCAAGAATATGTACACCTATCTCACTCTCTTTATATCTCAATTATTAATTTACTAACGTGTCCAAGACTGTATATCAGTCAAGAGTATGTACACTTATCTCACTCTCTTTATATCTCAATTATTAATTTACTAACGTGTCCAAGACTGTATATCAGTCAAGAATATGTACACCTATCTCACTCTCTTTATATCTCAATTATTAATTTACTAACTTGTCCAAGTCTGTATATCAGTCAAGAATATGTACACCTATCTTACTCTCTTTATATCTCAATTATTAATTTACTAACGTGTCCAAGACTGTATCTCAGTCAAAAGTATGTACACCTATCTCACTCTCTTTATATCTCAATTATTAATTTACTAACTTGTCCAAGACTGTATCTCAGTCAAGAATATGTACACCTATCTTACTCTCTTTATATCTCAATTATTAATTTACTAACTTGTCCAAGACTGTATCTCAGTCAAGAATATGTACACCTATCTTACTCTCTTTATATCTCAATTATTAATTTGCTAACTTGTCCAAGTCTGTATATCAGTCAAGAATATGTACACCTATCTTACTCTCTTTATAACTCAATTATTAATTTACTAACGTGTCCAAGACTGTATCTCAGTCAAAAGTATGTACACCTATCTCACTCTCTTTATATCTCAATTATTAATTTACTAACTTGTCCAAGACTGTATCTCAGTCAAGAATATGTACACCTATCTTACTCTCTTTATATCTCAATTATTAATTTACTAACTTGTCCAAGACTGTATATCAGGGTCAAGAGTATGTACACCTATCTACCGTTTTGTATTTACTTTTCTAAAATGAAAGTGAAACTCGGCTAACCGATACTTAATGCAGATAAATACTGTTCACACCTACAGCGTGTTTATACTTAATATTATTTAATACGGCAAATATTTGAAATATATACCATCAATTTAATGGTGTACAACATAGTTTTAGAAAAGAACTGTTTTAATAAAAAGAAAAATCTCTTTTGAAAATCATATTCAGCTAATTGCCATATCAAAGTCATTCGTTTGCTCAGGATTTATTACGAAATTCCGAGTTTTCTCTTGTAGGTATCTTCGTCCGACATCTGAAGGCAAAGCCATCGACTGAAAACATCACAATGAAATAGCTAAGCAGAATTAATAAGGGCTTCATCATCTGAAACGTCAATGTTGTTTGGGTCATTCTTGAAGCAGATATATGATCCAACCCATGCATTGTAATAGAGACAAATTCAACATTACGCGCTCCGTTTGGATGTTTGCTTATTCCCCTTAGTGTTAGGGCATAAATTTAATGTAAATGAGATAACACAACTTTAGATAAACAGTCCGGATAATTTTCTAGTGAGGAAATTAATATTTCGCCTGTATGTACTTGCGTATTGCAGAGATTCTGTTGCAAGAAAAGAGGAAATTCAATTGTTCATTGTTCTTTTATCTTCTGACTATTGAAAAGTTTGCTTTACCTCTCAGATGATACGCACAGTAACAATTACATGCCAAAAGTATATCGATCCCAGACATAAGCAATCAAACACAAGATATTAATCTTAAAAAGCCATCATAGAAATCAAAAAGAAATATTTCTTAAATGCATTTTCATATTAGGCCCGTACTTCATTATTTATACTAATATGCTATTTTGACTGGTATTCCATCACAATTTATCTCCTCGACATATATTGTAAAAGTGTTTTGCAAATAAAATGCAGCTACGAACAAACCCGAGACTAAATTGCTAGCTATGTATCTTTGGCCTTTTAATAGCTACTTTGTTTTTAACGAAAACACTGTGGATGTAAATAGTGGCCATTTTGAACATCTCCCAAGCCCAGCGGCTGCTAATACGTCATTATAACTTCGATGATGTCACAAAGACTCAATGACGTTTCATCACTTATTGCAACGTTTGCAATATTTTGATGCCATTTGAACCCATTGATTTGTTTTTCATTTTTGTTCTTTAAAAGATCGGAGAAATAACATTTTGGAAATTAATAGTGTTGGAAGCTTCTTGATGTTGAAACTTTGTTGAGGTTCTTTTGCAATGTCTATGAGTTTACACAGATCTATTCTTAGAGGGATTTTGTTAATACCTATAACTTTACACATATCTATGCTTAGTCCGCCAAACTTTACCAATTAAGGAAGTAACACTACGATTATCTTTCATTCAATCAGAACACCTCGTGGATTTTAAACTTAATTTCATCTCGGATATACTTCGATGCAGTGATGAAGTGTAAAATGGGGAAAACCACACAAAACTCGCTTAAAACACAGTGACTCGCTACATTAAGGTTATTTAAAAATAAAACCATATCAAAAGCATTTGTGATGTTTTCATAGAATTTTTTGCATCACTTCCCTAAAAGCAAGTTCTCGCGAGTTCATGCATTAAAATAAACTTCCTAATGTTTCGGCCGAGAGTAAGTCATCTTAATCGAATAGCCTTCATGAGCGCAGCGACAGTGGTATGTGCACTTGACTTCATTTGGCTAAGCAATCATATATATATATATATATATATATATATATATATATATATATATATATATATATATATAAATGCAATAAACTGACAACAAACAGTGCAAAACTAGTATCTAACTAGCCTGAGCGCTTTCGACTCTTAATGAGTCTTTTTCAAAGGCATATACAAAACATAGACAAGACAAACAAATAAAACAGAAAAACCGCAGTGTTTGCAAAACTTTACATGGCTGTTTCTACAGGAATTAACCCTTTAAATTTATTATGTTTCTACTAGTTTATATCAACTTGTTGCGGATACTGGAAAATATTTGTATTGACCTAGAAATCGATGAGCCATAACGACATCTGTTATTTTATGTACATTTATATAAGCGCAAATTATATCCCGGATATTTCATTGTTATAGTAGTAATTGTAGGCTATTAAGCAAATTTAGAGAATTATTTAAAAGAAAATGTGTCGGCTGCAAAGATAATTTTATTTGTGCGTGGCTGTCTTTTTCTATTCTTCTTGGTTTAAACAGCTTGGTTTCAATGTTCTAAGGCGGCGTATCCAGAAAGATTCCTCTTCTTTCCTGGTTTCGGAACTCCAGTTGGGATGTGAGCAATTGGAAGAAGTGTTATATCACTGAAAGTGTGGCCAGGAGAGGAGAAGTGTTCTGCGACCGGGCTGCTGTACAGCTTCTTTGTGATCCAATCAGATCTATGAAGGTTGATCCTTTTGTGTAGCTTTTCAGTTTCTCCGACACTCTGAAGGCTACAGATCTTACATGTGATGAGATAAAATTACATTCTCTGCTTTGCACGTTTTGTTTGCACCATGTACGTTTATTTTTTCTCTAGTCACCGTGCTAGAAAATGTCCTGGTCTCTATCATATGTTGACAGGTTTCGCATCTTTTATCGCCACAGGGGCCAGATTGACTAGAGTGGTCGAAAGCGCTCAGGCTAGTTAGATACTAGTTTTGCACTGTTCATTGCCAGTTTTATTGCATTTATCTTAATCAATCCCTGACACATCTCTCTCTCTCTCTCTCTCTCTCTCTCTCTCTCTCTCTGTGCGCTCCGGTTGCCGAAGAAGAGGTCGCGATGTCAAAACCCGCGATTTATTGCTTATTATTTTTACTTTTATCTTCAACCTTTCTTTTAAACTAGCTCAAACTATGCACTGGTTTCATTTTTTAATTTTAGGTTGAAATGTTTCTTTTATCGCTCCAGTCCTAGGATGATGTTTCAAGAGGCTAAAAAAGATATCGTTTGTCAGGATAACAATAATTAATGAAGACAAGCAATTGTGCGGTCTCAAAAACAAAAACAGCAAGCTGATTTGAAAGTGTACAAGCTCTCCAAATTGCTGATGGATGAATTCCACTCAACAATGTTGGGAAACAAATATGGCGATAGAAAGATGTCAATGACCAATAAGGATTGATTTTGCATTCATGTTGATGGATTAAACCTTTGCAGAGACATGAAGTATGACATCAAGCTTTTACAGAGACATGAAGGATGAGATGAAGGTTATACAGCGACATGAAGAATAAGCTGAAGCTTTTACAGAGACATGAAAAATGAGATGAAGCTTTAACAGGAACATGTAGGATGAGATGAAGATTTTACATAAGTATGAAGGATGACACCAAGCTTTTGCAGAGACACGAAGTATGACAGGTTTTTACATAACCATGAATAACGAGAGGAAGCTTTTACAGATACATGAAGGATGAGATGAAGTTTTTACAGAGACACGAAGTATAACATCAAGTTTATACAGAGACAAGAAGTATGACACCAAGTTTTTATATAGACATGGAGAATGAGATGAAGATTTAACATAGACATGAAAGATGAGATGAAGCTTTTACAGTGACATGAAGGATCAGATGAAGCTTTTACAGGGACGTGGAGTATGACATCAAGCTTTTGCAGGAAGAATAAGATGAATCTTTTACAGGGACATGAAGGATGAGATGACGCTTTTACAAAGACATGAAGGATGAGATGAAACTTTAACAGAGAAGTGAAGGATGAGCGGAAGCTTTTACAGAGACATGAAGGATGGCATCAAGCATTTACAGAGTCATGAAGTATTACACCAAGTTTTTACATAGCCATGAAGAATGAGATGAAGCTATTAAAAAGACATGAAGGGTGACATCAAGATTTTACAGAGACATGAAGGATGACATTAAGATTTTACAGAGACATGAATGATGACATGAGATGAAACGTTTATAGAGACATGAAGTATGACATCAAGCTTTTACAAAGACATAAGGTATGGCATCAACATTTTACAAAGACATTAAGGATGACATCAAACTTTTACCAAGGCTTGAAGTATTACATCAAGCTCTTACAGAGAAATGAAGTATAACATCAAGCTTGTATAGAGACATGAAGTATAACATCAAGCTTGTACAGAGACATGAAGTATAACATCAAGCTTGTACAGAGACATGAAGTATAACATCAAGCTTGTACAGAGACATGAAGTATAACATCAAGCTTGTACAGAGACATGAAGTATAACATCAAGCTTGTACAGAGAAATGAAGGTTTAACAGAGACATGAAGTATGACATCAAGTTTTCACAAAGAAATGAAGGTTTAACAGAGACATGAAGTATGACATCAAGTTTTCACAGAGAAATGAAGGTTTTACAGAGACATGAAGGATGACATCAAGATTTAACGGAGATATGAAGGATGACATCAAGATTTAACAGATACATGAAGGATGACATCAAGATTTAACAGAGACATGAAGGATGATATCAAGATTTAACTGAGACATGAAGGATGACATCAAGGTTTAACAGAGACATGAAGGATGACATCAAGATTTAACAGATACATGAAGGATGACATCAAGATTTAACAGAGATATGAAGGATGACATCAAGATTTAACGGAGATATGAAGGATGACATCAAGGTTTAACAGAGACATGAAGGATGACATCAAGATTTAACAGATACATGAAGGATGACACCAAGATTTAACAGATACATGAAGGATGACATCAAGTTTTCACAGAGAAATGAAGGTTTAACAGAGACATGAAGTATGACATCAAGTTTTCACAGAGAAATGAAGGTTTAACAGAGACATGAAGGATGACATCAAGTTTTCACAGAGAAATGAAGGTTTAACAGAGACATGAAGTATGACATCAAGTTTTCACAGAGAAATGAAGGTTTAACAGAGACATGAAAGATGACATCAAGATTTAACAGAGACATGAAGGATGACATCAAGATTTAACAGAGACATGAAGGATGACATCAAGATTTAACAGATACATGAAGGATGACATCAAGATTTAACAGAGACATGAAGGATGACATCAAGATTTAACGGAGATATGAAGGATGACATCAAGATTTAACAGAGATATGAAGGATGACATCAAGATTTAACAGAGATATGAAGGATGACATCAAGATTTAACAGATACATGAAGGATGACACCAAGATTTAACAGATACATGAAGGATGACATCAAGTTTTCACAGAGAAATGAAGGTTTAACAGAGACATGAAGTATGACATCAAGTTTTCACAGAGAAACGAAGGTTTAACAGAGACATGAAAGATGACATCAAGATTTGACAGAGATATGAAGGATGACATCAAGATTTAACAGAGATATGAAGGATGACATCAAGGTTTAACAGAGACATGAAGGATGATATCAAGATTTAACTGAGACATGAAGGATGACATCAAGGTTTAACAGAGACATGAAGGATGACATCAAGGTTTAACAGAGACATGAAGGATGACATCAAGATTTAACAGAGATATGAAGGATGACATCAAGGTTTAACAGAGACATGAAGGATGACATCAAGATTTAACAGAGATATGAAGGATGACATCAAGATTTTACAAAGACATTAAGGATGACATCAAACTTTTACCAAGGCTTGAAGTATTACATCAAGCTTGTACAACGATATGAAGGATGACATCAAGCTTATTGTTACATCAGCATTGATGATTGGGTTTGACTTCAGTTTAAACGTGAACCACCCATTTAGATTACCATGTCAATGCATAACCAAAAATTCCGCAACATTCAACATTATAGGTCATTTTCTGCTTTGAATCTGATGTGTACTTTTTTAATTGTGGCGTGCTTTATTTTAATCTGCGTTGTAATCTCGCTATTTCACTGTCTCAGTTTATTTCCTTATTCCATGCTTGTCAGTACATATCTGCTTGAACATTTTAAAAACTATAAATCAAACTCCTACACCTTGCAGTAAATTTTCTTCCGTTTCACTATATATTTACAGTAGTTTGTATGTATTTTGTGTCTGACGCTAAGACCTCAATTTTAGATACAATACTATAGGACAGGCATTATTTTAGTTCAAACAGTCCTAATCATTGTGTCTATTGATAATTTTCTGAATCTAAGCAAAAGTCCCTATGACTGAGAATGCTATGTTATACATTTATTCAGACAATCACTTATTAGATGCTTTCTTGGATAAACGCTTGTTAGATGCTTACTCACACAGAGGCTTGTTAGACGCCTGTTTGGATAATACTTTTTTAAATTTTTATCAAAGACGACTTGGTGAAAACAAACCAGCCTAACGAATTCATTATTAATAAGTGAGTCCCTCAAATAATAATTTTAGTGGTTTTGTAGATAGCCTCCTTTCCAGAAATTCAGTGTATCAAGCACCGAATTTCAATAGTCAGTTCATAAAATATAACTAGATCATCGACAAATAACAAATACGCTGAAATATGCTATCAATATTTACACCATAACTCATATTGGAGAATACACTCTGAAGGCCATATACAAAATGGTGACAAAATGCAATCTAGACGTGAACCACAATGTATAGGTAACAAAATTCAATCTTGACATATACCAAAATGTATCCGTCAGCAATTCTGTGGTCCTAGCACAAGCTGTAATATCCACATATACTACTTTATATATGCATACCATTTTAATCTCATTTATATTTTATATGCCACAAATCTTCTCTATTTATTGTATAAAATGTTTTCTTGAAGTCGTCGAATGTACATTATAATCTGCCATTGCTTTTACAGAGATATTTCCCTATGGGTGTTTTAAACAGATATGTTATATTACTGTGTTATGTTCTGAAATCCGCTTGTTCATCACCAATTAAATGCTTTCCTTCATCTTTGCTAGCCAAAGTTCCGATATGTTAACCCTATCTACCCTATTTGCAGATATTTATGTGCTTCGAGTCTGTGCATGCAAATCAAAATTAAGTTGTTCAAATTTGAACACTGTTCCTATACGATCGAGACAATGGGAGTACACAACATTAATGGACTCATAAATAAGCAATTTTCCACTGCCAGTCCGTGTTTGTACAAATACCTTTCACTCAAACATTAAACAACTGTTTAGACATTGACAAGCGTCTTACAAAGTTATGTGATTACTTTCACTCAAATACACCTGTAATGGGTTCTCTCTGGTACGCAGTCATCCTTTTGATGTTAAACAAAGTATCCTTCTGAAGTCATTTGCCTCCATCATTTTCGGCCGATGTACAATACACCGCTGTTACACGCTACTGGTTAGTTGGCTTTACATACTAAGGGAGGCAACTCATGAAATCCAATAGATGTCGCAGGGACAAAGCACTAAGCATCTGCTCGATCCGCAAAGGTGTAGATAGAGTTAACGTATGGGAACCTTGTTTAGCGAAGATGTCTTTCCTTTAGATCGGTCTGTAACACTCTTATTCAGCCATACTTAATGCAGGTATGGAACTGATCCATTTATAAATATGTTTGCGAATGTAGGTACGAAACTAATCAATCTGTAACTATTTTGGCTATCTTTGTCATCTTTCTAGAGTACAGATATAATTATTAATATACACCAATCTTTCGATAAATATAAGTAAATAAAAATTCTTTGTGTTCGAACTGGATAGATAGACAGGCAGGAAGGATAGATAGACAGGCAGGAAGGAAGACTTAACGACAGACAGACAGATAGATAGATAGATAGATAGATAGATAGATAGATAGATAGATTCGGGCATCCAGAGAGCTGTATAGTTATCCATTTAACCGTAAATCTTGTCGAGATCAGTCTTGAAGAAGCTTTTGTTCCTGTATCTGGTGCAACACGGTATAAAATTATATAGACACATTCAACAACCATCCCTGTGTATTGGGGGAGTAATTAATGGGTGTACATAAACTCACGCAACAATAAACATCGGTAACGCACGCAGGAAATACTCAACAGGCAATCGCAAATATTGATCGCATCCATATCATTAATGATCACATTACCTAACTTGAGATTCCTATGTCAAGATCACATTACTTGATTCATCCTGTTTAAAGTTTTCTAGAACTACCCGAACTGACATGTAATTTGCTTTGCTTCAGGGATAGAAAATGTTCCGTTGATTTAAAGTACTTATTTTCTATGAAAACATCATCTGCTGCTTCTAATAAAGGAGGCAATTGAAATATATATTTTACATTGACAATTTCCTTTCCTACCTTTGGTGTTATATTCTTTTATTTCTCTGCAGTAATTTGGCCATAAGTAAGAAAGAAATTATAAACCAACGCAAACATTATTTTGCTGTTCAGGTAAAAAAAAAGTGCTACCAGCGTAATGATTGATACTCTAAAGTTAAATAAAAATCAACCCATCAACACACCAAACAAGAAATAAATTAATCGTCTAATACATGAGTAAGTAAATGTTGCCTAATTGTTCCAATTACCATTTGCAGAAAAATCGATAACTTGTGCATTTTCTTTGTGACATCATTTTGAGTTTCCATTTATTTGGATTTTCTAAAATTTTGAAATATCACAAAACACTGTAATAGGGCACTTGATTTCCTTTAGAACAAAGAAAAATATTGGTTTTACTTCATCGATATTGCTTCAATCCTGGTCCTTGTCCTGCCACGCCTCTTCATTTTACCTGTACAAAGAAACAATATTCCTGTTATTTTACCTGTACAAAGAGACAAAATTCCTGTTATTTTACATGTACGAAAAGACAATATCGTTGTTGTTTTACCTGTGCAAAACGACAATATTATTGTGATTATACATGTACAAGTGACAATATTCTTGTTATTTTACCTGTACAAAGAAATACATTTTTTGTTATGTTACTTGTACAAAAGATAATATTGTTGTTATTATACCTGTACAAAGAGACAATATTCTTGTCTTTTTTCTGTACAAAAGGCAACATTTTCATTACTGATTTTGGTTAATATAATTCTACAAAACTGTTGGAGGCAGGTTATTATATTTTGGATTCATACTTAAAACCTGCAGATTGCTCTATGTATGTACGTACGTACGAATGTATGTATGTATGTATGTATCTATGTATGTATGTGTGTGTATGTACATATACAAACAAAGCATGAGAACTATTGATTTATCATAGAAATATAGTCTAGCATGATGCATTAAGAGAGAGAGAGAGAGAGAGAGAGAGAGAGAGAGAGAGAGAGAGAGAGTACCAATCAGCCTTGGGCATGTAAGGCAGCATACAACCCAGATAATGCCACCCCAGGCCGCAGAACCCAAAGCGAGGCTGGCAAGCTCTCCTATTCGTGCGTAATACAATGACCTGAAGGACAAAATGAAATATCAAGGCGATACTGCAAATATGAGCAAAATGACAAAATTATATTCCATCCATTTTTATTGGTGACTGTTAACTTATCTTATTTACGTGCTTTTAATTTTTGCACCGAGTTCACAAGGTTTTCATATAGGTGTAATCACATAGTCACGAATACATGTTTCAGGCTCCTTGACGAACATAAAAGCATCCCTCCAAACTAAATCGCGTGGAAATCAATATTTCCACTGTTTTAATAAACCGTACTTAGCACCTATTTATCTCTTAACATAAGACTAATACAAGGGCTGTCATCTGTTATCTGACTAGAGTGATTGCATAGTATACAATACAAAGGTCGTCATCTGTTATCTGACATTAGTGACTACACAGTATTCAATACATGGGTCTTCATCTGTTATCTGACAAGAGTGATTGCGTAGTATACAATACAAAGGTCGTCATCTGTTATCTGATTTAAGTAATTGCATAGTATTCCCTAAGGCAGGTTAGCCTTGGAAGGATAAGCATTCAAGGTTCGGTGAACGACAACACGCTGATGGTACAGCTCTTCCAGTGACACAGTCGCTCGCTGAATGTCGAATTTGCCGATGCGACGTTTATCGAAACTGTTGCGAGTACCTTGAAAATTAATAGTAACTAACTCCATGCACGCACTCTGACTTTTACAAAATTTAATAGAGAACATTATATACTTAACGTCGAGGACGCCAAGGAAAGTAACCTATATTTTTCCATACTTACGTACGTATAACAAAAACCAAAGGCATAGGCAGTGTAATTTCATTCCATAATCGTATTGAGGCATAGGCAGGGTAATTTCATTCCATAGTCGTATTGAGGCATAGGCAGGGTAATTTCATTCCATACTCGTATTGAGACATAGGCAGGGTAATTTCGTTCCACATTTACAAAAATGGTGTTAATGATACCTGATGTCGTCTCCAGGGGCTCTGAAGTAGTTTCGAGTAATCTAGCTTATGGGGTCATTACTGTCATAATCAGTCTCCCGATGTACGCTGTTATAAAATCCGTCGTCGGCATCCGTCCGTCTTCGGAAGACGATGGTGTAGCTTCCGGTTGGGTGTCCTATCTGCACCTTCGCGAGTGGCTGAAGAGTCCGACCCTAGAGTGACAGTCTCTGTTGCACTTGCTGCATGTGAACGTTGAAGCTTGTTGAGGCTGTTGTTGTTTCGCCTTCCTCCTGGCTGTCTTTGTAGCGAGGTTTTTCTTTCTCGCTTTTTCGGCTTTCTGAACGCCCTGTCAGACAGCAAAGCGCCAGGTGGAGCGGTCGTCAGCACAGCTCTCCCAGTCGTTGATGTTGATGTTGTCCGTCTTCATGTCCCTCTAGCAGACATCTTTGTAACGCAGACTTGGCCATCCAGTCAGTAGTGTGCCTTCTGCTAGCTCGCCCTATAGCAGGTCCTTGGGAATGCGGCCTGGGTCCATTCCCTTGACGTGGCTGAGACAGCGAAGGCGCCTCTCGCTAAGAATGGAGAACATGCTGTTCAAGCTGGCGCGTTCCAGAACCTCTGTGTTGAGTACTTTGTCCTGCCACTGGATGCGCAGAATGTGCCGCAGGCATCTCAGGTGGAAGCTGTTGAGTTTCCTTTCGTGGCTTTTGTAGGTGGTCCATGCCTCGCTGCTGTAGAGGAGTGTGCTAAGCACGCAGGCCTGGTAGTCGGGCAGACACGCAGTTTGATCTTCTCAGTGAGGATGAGATTGTTCCTGGCCCTCTGGTTCAGTCTGGCCATAACTGCTGCTGCCTTGGCAATCCTGCTGTTCACCTCAGCATCAATGGAGTACGCAGCCTTGCTTCACTCCACTGCTGACTGGGAAGACCTCCAATGTTGCGCCGTTCAAGCACACTGTGCTGTGCATGTTCTCGTGGAACGACGTGACGACAGCGAGCAGTCATGGGGGGGGGGCGGGGGAGGGGCAGCCGATCTTCTCCAGGAGCCTGAAGAGTCCGCTCCGGCTGACCAGGTCAAACGCCTTCGTCAAGTATATAAAGGCGATGTAGAGAGGCATCTGCTGCTCACGACACTTCTCCTGCAGCTGGCATAGTGAGAAGATTGGGAGCCACACTGAGATTCTGGGTAGACGTGGAAGGCTACGGTCTGCAAGCGCACCAGGGCGACACGGGCGAAAGCCTTTCAGACGATGCTGAGGAGGGAGATGACCCGGTAGTTGTTTCAGTCACTAGGGTCTCCTTTGCTCTTGTACAAAGTGACGATGTTGACGTCTTTCATGTGCTGGGGATGTGTCCCTGTTCCCAGCAGAGGCAGAGGAGTTCGTGCAAGAGCTGGAGTAGTGCTGGTTTCCTGCTCTTGGGGACTTCAGGTGGGATGCCGTCGCTCCCAGGGGCCTTTCTACAAGCGAGGCAGTCGATGGCTTTTCTGAGCTCTTCCAGGGTGGGCGGTGTGTCTAGTTCCTCCATCACTGGCGGTGTCTGTGACGACGTTTTGGGTTGCATACAGCTCGAGATAGTGCACAACCCAGTACTACAGCTGTTTCCTCTGGTCTGTGATGATTTTGCCTGTCTTGGACTTAAAGGGGGCGGTCTTGGAGGTTGGAGGGCCTGTCGCCTTCTTGATACCCTCGTACATGCCTCTTGCATCCCCGGTGTCGGCAGCTGTCTGTATATTGATGCAGAGGTTCAGCCAGTATTTGTTGGTGCAGTTGCGGGCGGTCCGCTGGGCATTGTTCCTGGCAGTCCCAAGGGCTTGCAGTGTACTAGGACTAGGCGCAGCCTTGTAAGCCAGGAGGGCTTTCCTCTTCACCTCAGTCACGGGCTCCATCTCCTCCCAGTTGGCATCATACTAGTCGGTATTTTTGCGCTCTTTCTTCTCGTAGGCAGTAATGGCTGATTTGTACACAGCGTCTCGGAGGTGGGACCACTTGGAGTCAATAGTGTCATCAGGTGTCTCTTTGGTGAGAGCCTCCTGCAGCTTGCTGATGAACTGCTGTGTCTTCTCTGGGTTGCTTGCACAGCAGGTGTTGATGCGTGGGCGACCCTTCTTCTTGGCGTGGTGGAACTTCTTGGGTATTGTTCTCACCTTGCTGGCCACGAGGGAGTGATCCATGTCGCAGTCGGCGCTGTGGTAGCTGCGAGTGAGGAGCACACTGGGCAGCTCCGCGCACCTGGTGATGACGAGGTCTAGCTGGTGCCAGTGGCGGGAACGTGGGTGTCTCCATGACACCTGGTGGATTTCCTTGCATTTGCAGAAGGTGTTGGTCACACATAGGCTGTGGGAGCAGCACATCTGCAGCAGTCGCTGACCGTTCTCGTTAATCTTGCTCCTTCCATGAGAGACGAGACAGGTGGGCCAGGCCTCGTGGTCAGCTCCCACTCTAGCATTGACGTCTCCTAGTAGGTAGAGGCCTTCAGTGTTGGGGATACTGGATATTGTTTGATCCAGAGTCTCGTAGAACTAGTCTTTCTCCTCTAGAGTGGAGCAGAGGATTGGGGCGTACACGCTCAAGATTTGGACTGGGCCTGAGGATGTTGAGAGCCGGAGGGCAAGGATCCTCTCAGTGCCTGATGAGGGAGGCTCAATGAAGGCGACGAGCGTGTTCTTTACAGCGAAGCCCACACCGTGCTGTCTAGGTTTATCCGAGGACTTTCCTTGTCAAAATAAGGTGTCGTTGGCTTTCCTGATGGTGCGCTGTCGGCCAGTCGGGTCTCCTGAAGGCAGGCAATGTCGACGTTCAGTCGGGAGAGTTCTCTGTCAGATCTGTCGATCTGCTGCAGGTCAGTGGTGAGTCCAGGACACATGGTCCTGATGTTCCAGCTTGCGAAACGAAGAGCTGGAGTCTTCGTTTTCCTTCTTTGAGTCTTGCCTGGAGCGCAGTTTGTGGCCTGCTTGTCGAGATGGTTTTCTAAGCTCCACGCACCCAGTGAAGCAGGCAGGCCATGGCGGGACAGCACCTTACTGACTGGGGACTGCCCGGCTTAAGGCGGGAGGTAGCTGTCCAATGAGACATGGGGGTCTCTCGCACGGTCGGAAGAAACCCCTGGCACCAAGTTCTACGCCAATCGAGCTATTGCTTGGAACCGGTAAACAGCTGCTTCCCGTGTTCTGCCGGCGCCATATGACGAGGCTGGAGTGTTATCTCCAGTGGAGCTACGAAGCCTTGGCAGGATAGTATGGAGAATCAGCTGTTGCCCATGCAGGAGATCCCCCCTCACCATGCAGCTAGTGTTCCCAAGGGAACGACGAATGCCGATACAACTTGGCACCAACAGCGTCGCAGGAGTTGCCGGAATGACATTGGAGTCGGTGTCAGACCGTCTTAGGAACTCCGTCTCCTGATTCTCTGTCGGGGTTTACTTCCTTAGCCTTTCCCATGAGTGGGTATAGCCGCAAGGCAGTGGAGGTTTGGGATCAGAGTTTTGCTTCTCCTAGATGAGCTACCATCCAAGGTTTACGAACCCCATCTACCCGAAACGACTGGTTTTAAGGCGCCAGTGGCCCGCCTTCACCACTTCTCCTGTTAGTGGAATCATGGTCCGCCGGAATTAGAAGCTAAGCTACTCGTGAAGGCCAGGAGCTGGATTTTAGATGACTGAGGAGATGGGAGACGCAAGCCGTATGGAGCATTTCTGGAGGAGTGGGGCACTTTTCTCCCACTCCCACCCCGGCAATGTCAACCTTGGACCACAAGGTTATAAAATAATGATTGTATTTTCAATGTATTATCTACTTTTGCATATCCAGTTGGTTCTAGTGATTTTCTCTTTATAAAAGGAAAATCAAAAACACAATAAAGAAAACCCAAAACTTTGTAAAAAGACTTTGTAAGCCGATTTCATCTCACATTGTTACGTCTCTTTCTCTGTATATATCTCTTTGTCAACATTATACACAAAGCCTTTATAGGCCAGTTTCATTTTTCTCTATTTGGCTATTGAAAATAATTAGAGAACTCTCAAAGCTAAATCCATATCTGTATAATACAACAACAGGTAGAGAAATGATGAGGTATTTAACTTAATAAAATATTTCGTTATGAATCAGTTCAACAATCATTTATCAGTGATAAACTTCCAGCCTAACTTCAGTAAGTCCTGTGTAGACTTAAGCTTCACTGCTGTTTAAAATATTTTGGGCTATTTGGTTTTGGCGACATGTTGTTTGTAACGTGCACTATCGGCCAAGTGACATTCATTGAGTTCGTTATTCGGCAAAGTGAATCATGTGTAAGTTGCATGGGCGACTTTGTCGTTGGGCAGTTGTCTATTTGGGCAGTTCTTACCCGGCGACTTATTGTAGTGCGCTAAACGTGAAATACAATAGAGAGAATACATAATAACACATGGAATGAACGGGGCTTGGAGTAAATAGCGGAACTAGGAATTGCCTGACCTCTGAAATCAAAAACAATTTCTAAGGCGCAAAAGTCCTAGGTGTATATTATTCGCAAGCATTATCCTTTACACAAATATCTAGCTTTCTCTTGTCTCTTTTCAGTTTTTGATTTGGGCTGAAGTTTAATTCAAATTATTTTTCTCATGGAAATATAAAGTTCTCATCTTTGATATTCTTGGAATGAAATATTAATTTTGCATTATAGTGAATTCAAACAAGGACTTCTTGTATTGTACTATTGTGATTCATCAAAAGACAGTAGGGCAGATCATTAAAATTCAGGAATTTGCTACATTAATACAATAGATACTACAAGCCGCTACAGACACATCAACATCTTCAGCATTGGAAATTATTTGGACTACCACTAAAATGTATTCAGAACTACATTTATTAGAACTTGTGTTAGTAATTCTAGGATTAATTGGGATGTAATTTGCAATATGGTACGTTCCTTTTTTACATTTTAACTTTGGATTCTAGAAAAATAAACTATTTGTTGAATTGTACATATCTTGTCACTTCTCACTCCTTTCTATTACTTATTTTAAGACAATAGAGTCTTCATCCATAGTCAACCTGACTAGTGAAATTTATTTTGTAAACAACATAATACATAGCTAATGTCACACTTTTGATTGTAGATTAAATGTCCAAATCATTATTAATGGAGGTAAACATCCTTATTTCTATATGAGTGAAGGACATTAGTTTTTCAGTTGGAAATTCCTAAACTTGTTGAATATTTTAGAAAGTTAGCAGACGTACATTCTGGCTCTTCATTTGTGTCTTACCTTTTATATTAATGTTGTTTATTTGAAAAAGATATTAATTCCTACCTTTACATCTGAAGTGGAATCTGTCTTATTGTTATGTTCAGATTGTAGTTTGGGTGGATTTATATATTTTAAATTATTCACTGGAATTACAAAGCGTTTATTAATACTTCTTGGAATAAATCATTATTATGTAATTATTGTGAGATTATTCAATGACCGTTTGGATTATATTAACGAGATACGTAAAGGACAGTTAGCATATCTACACATTCCATACGATTGGCACATTAGCACGTTCTAGACTACAGGCACATCAGCACATTCAATAATGGAATTTATTTCGAACACCAATGGAATTCAAATGGAACGTCATACATTTGGACTTGTGATATATCTGGCATTTAATTCACAATACTGTAAGTTCTTTTTAAATTTTCACTTTGTATTCTATGGAAATAAATTATTTGGCAAATTTTACAAAAAGTCTTGGTTTTCGGTCTTTTCGGTTTCTTTGTTTAAGACCATAGAGTCGTTTCAACGTATTTTCTCGGTGGAATTTTAAAGCAAGAGGTTGAATAGTGTCACGACTTTTTTTATTCAACTCTCTCCGATCTAAATTATTCAAATTGTTTCATAAATTGCCTTGGAAATAAATCAATCTGATTGTAACATAATCCATACAAGTATGGAGATGAAATCATGTGACCAAAAGGCAACATATGAAAAGACTCTGGGAAAATTTAACATTTTATATTTCGGTCATTGTGAAGTGCAGAAAGGGCACAACAACTTTGCAAGGTAATTAAATTATCGCGGGCCCAATTAATAATTGTAACATTATTTTTCAGTATAGTTGGCACTTTGTTATTGCAAGTGATGTTTTTGTGCATACAAAATCAGAACAGAAACAAACAAACGTAGCCATGCTTTCCACATTTTAATAATTTTCCTTCACGTATGAACTAATATTGCTTTCACATTCATTGTAACTGTTAATTATCTGAATACTTAGTTTTGATACATGTAATATCAAGATTTGATACATATAATATCAAGATTTGATACATATAATATCAAGATTTGGATGTGGAGGTGATTTTACATATGTAACTAAGTGTGATGCACACAAACAGGATACTTCAGGAGATAAAACATTTATTTTATACAATGTATTTGTTACATTACTTAGTACAATGTATTTATTATATTATTTTGTACAATGTACTTATTACTTTAATTTGTATGAAGTATTTATTACATTAAGTTTTACAAAGTATTTGTTGCATTACTTTGTACGATGTCCTGTTACAATAATTTGTACAATCTATTTGTTACATTCCTTTGTGCAATGTACTGTTACATGAAAGATTACTTTATACAATGTATTTATTACATTACTTTGAACAATGGATTGGTTACATTACCATATACAATGTATTTATTACATTACTTTCTACAATGTGTTTGTTACGTTGCTTCATACAAATAAAACAAAAAATTCAACTCAAACTGGCCACAAGAAAAACACCTTTGAGCTCCAAAGGTTAAATGCAAGACTGGCCAAAACCACTATAACAACGTGTTTTTTATGCCTAACTAAAACGCAAAATAGATAACCGGATAGGGTCACGTAATCACTTTTTCAAGCGGCGTAGTAACATTATATGCCGACCATCACGTACGCCATGTACTGATTCGACTCTACTAAACGAATCTTACTAAAAATAAAAACGTTGTTTACATCAAACTTGAAATTTGTTCCGAATAGGTCACCAAAAGATTCAATATTTCTACTAATGCTTGTTTATTAGGTTTAACAGAACTGAACTGAAGTTTCTGGAAAAATGTCAAATTCAGTGAATAAAGTTATCATTGCAATAACATGTAATGAAATAAAAACAAAATAAAAAAAAGAAAAATAACACACAAGCAATTAAATTACATATACATAACACTTCCCCCATAAAGAAAAAGAAAGATTTATAAAATAAAGCTTTCTTTTTACCATATGCCAATTATACATGGGGTTAAAAAAAATTACATAAGAACTCTTATGAATTATACAAAGTGTACATGAAATAATATTTCGATACACGAGCAAGTGCATCTGCTCTTAAATTGTCTTTTCTCTTGATGTGCCTGATGTCAATATAACATTCCTGTAACAACAAACTCCACCTTAATAATCTTTAATTTTTGTTTTTCATCTTGTCGATGAAAGTAAGGGGGTACTGACCACTAAACACAACAATCGGAGAAGCAGCTGAACTAATGTAAACTTCAAAATGTTGTAATGACAATATCAAAGGCAAACATTCCTTCTCGATTGTTGAGTAAATTTTTTGGTGCTTATTTAATTTCTTAGAAAAATAGCACACTGGATGATCAACACCATTCCTGTCTTCGTGAATCAATACTGCTCCAACCCCAACATCACTTGCATCCACAAATAATTTAAAAGATTGATTGAAATTTGGAGCTATTAGAACCGGCGCACTTTTGAGTATGGCTTTTGATCTATCAAAAGCTTCCTGACATTTTTCAGTCCAAAGAAACTTGTTTTTTTTTTTTTTTGCTTAACAAATTTGTCAGAGGTTCAGCAATATTAGAAAAATTGCAACAAAACTTTCGATAGTATCCGGCCACACTCAAAAATCGCATCAGTTGCTTTTTACTGACAGGCACAGGAAAATCAGAGATAGCTTTAACCAAAGCATCAATAGATTTAACTTGACCATGTCCCACAATATGTCCTAGAAAAGTTACACAAGCACAGCAGAACTCACTTTTAGATAAATTGATTGTCAAATTTGCATCAGCGAGTCTTTCAAAGAATTTTCGAAACGTGGCTAGATGTCCTTTCCAGGTGTCGTTGTAGATGATGACATCATCGATGTAAGCATCACTATTATCTAGACCAGAGGTAATCATATTGATCATACGTTGAAAGGTACTTGGCGAACCCTTCATCCCAAATGGCATCACGTTATATTGATAAAGTCCATCTGGAGTTACGAATGCCAAAAATTTCCTTTGCTCTTTCCCTTAGTGGAATTTGCCAAAATCCTTTCAGAAGGTCAAATTTGGTGACATACTAGGCATTTCCAATTTAATCAATGCAGTCATCTATTCTTGGTAATGGAAATGAATCTGTCTTAGTCACACTATTCACCTTTTTGTAAGCAATGCACATACGGAAAGTTTTATCTGGTTTCGGGACAAGTATACATGGTGAACTCCAATCATTTTACTGGGCTGTATGAAATCATTCTCCAGCAAATACTGACATTCCTTTTTCAAGTATTCCTGTTTGAGAGGGTTCATCCTGTATAGGTGTTTTTTCACAGTTATGGAATTTACAATTTCAACGTCATGAAAAATTTTGCTTCTCCTCGTAGGAACGTCTGGAAATAAGTGCTCATATTCAAATAATAACTGCTTAAGTTCATTCCTTTCTTGTTGTTGCAAATGTGAAAGTTTCTGGTCCAGATTATTCATAATTTCCGAATTCCAAAGATTTTTCACTCCAAAGTCAGTAGAGTCCGATTGATATCCTTCACTTAAATCCTCAGTTTGTGGGACAAGTATAACTAAATTATTCGCATGATTAATCTGGCTATCTCACTCAATATATTGGTACTGCATTAAGTTATTTACATCCTAGGAGTACTATTATTATAATTTAACTCATTCATTTTCTTCTCAACTTTGTAAGGGCTGTAATACCTAATTTGAAGAAAATTTTGAAGAATGAGCAGGAGAGAAAGAACTCTATTACCACACTCAAAAGATCTCTCCATTGAAGTTCTGTCTAAACATAATTTCACTTTTGACTTGAATTGCTGGATGCCAAATTCAACCATAACTAGCTTGAAAATTCCAGACAACAAATTTGACCGTTGATCCGACTGGACAGATTTGGGAAGGCCAAATTGAGTTAAAAACTTTATCAAAGCTTTTTACTATTGTTTTACTTTAATATTCCTCAAAGGAATTGCCTCTGGGAATGTTGTTGACGAACACATATGGTCAACAAGTATTGGTTGTCTGACTTGGTCTTAGGTAAGAGACCAACACAGTTTACCATTATTCTGCTAAATGGTTCGTCAAATGCAGAAATTGGTTGCAGATGAGCCTTAGGTATCTTCTGATTGGGTTTTCCTACCATTTGACAAGTATGACAAGATCTACAGTATTTACAAACATCACGTTTGATTTTTGGCCAATAAAAGTGAGTCAAGATCTTGTGATAAGTCTTATTAATCCGTAAATGGCCAGCCAAAGGAGTGTCATGGGCCGGACTAAGTATTTCCTGTCTGTAAGATTTTGGAACTACAATTTGATAGTTCAGTGACCACTCGTCACCAGCAGGTACCTCGGGAGGTCTCCATTTTCTCATAAGAATTCCATTTTTAATGAAATAACAGACAGGTACTTCAGTGACTTCAGCTTCACTAATGGCCCTTTGAAACAAACAGGAGATCTCAGTATCTTTTCCTGTTCGACAGCAAGTGATTGTCGTTTGTCACCTCGATTAGAAAAAAGAGAATGAGTAGCTAAAAGAGGATCATTGTCATCAATACCTTTTGACTGATCCAAACAAGGAGTAAAGGTGACCTAATCAAATGCCTGACCAATACATGTGTCAGCTAAAGGAATACTTTCCTTATCAAAATCATTCGCAAGAGCTTTCTTTGCCATAGCTCTTGTAACTGCACAAGTTGGGTATAAATCAGGGAATTCTTTTTCAATAGGATCAACTTTTGGAACCAAAGAAGGCTTGTCAGTTACAAGTGGATTAACTACAACCTTATCACCAGCTACGTTGTTGCCTAGTAATAAATGAATGTCCTCAACGGGTAAATTAGACGCTATTCCGACTGTCACAGTTCCTGAAACTACGTCTGATGACAAATTAACAGAATGGATTTGAACATTAAGAAAGCAGCAGTCTACTCCCTGAATGAGAACACTCACATCAGATGAAGACTTTTCAGAAAAGGCAAAGTATCTGATAATGAAAGACTCTGAGAAGCTCCTGTGTCCCTTAAAATTTTAATAGGGATAGGATTGATCAAATCACTTAAGAGTGATATAGAACCCTTCGACATGAATCATTCATAATTCTTGACGATAAAATCAGACTGGCGTTTATTAGACCCAACCAATGGATGGCTTTCAATACATGACCGTGACTTTGACCTCTAGAAATAAGAGCATTTGGGATAGGTCTATCTTGATTCTGATGCTTATATTTCAATCTGAAGCAATCAGAAATAACGTGTCCTTTCTTCTTACAATAGGTACACGTAGGAAGAGACAAGGATTCTGAATCAAGTTTATCAGAAACTTGATTTTTAAAAGTTGTGCCAGACTGAGTTTTAGAAGGTCTCGTATTAGCCTGAAATACCTTTTTACCAGTAGACTGCTAAGTGAAAGACTTGCCTACAACAGGAACTAGAAATACTCGTCAGCAGCACGAGCAGCATTTTCCAAGGTTTCCATCTTATGCTCGTCAAGATAAGTCCTAATATTACTATGGACACAGTTCTTAAACTCTTCAAGGAATATAAGTTGTCTGAGTCTTTCGTAATCTTTGTTAACCTTTCTAGAAGAGCACCACCTATCAAATTGTTGTGCTTTTTTGCATGCAATTTTGACATAGGTCTGGTCAGTTGATTTTCTAGAATTCCTGAAGTTTTGCCAATAAGCCTCAGGGATTAACTCATAACCCTCCAAGATATAATCTTTAACCACATCATAGTCAGCACTCTGCTCTAGTGACAGTGAAAACTAAATATCACTAGCTTTACCAGTAAGTTCACATTGTAATAATAGAGTCCAGTGCTCCCTTGGCCACTTCAAATTGTATGGAACGTTTTCAAAATGGAGGAATACATTTGTCTACTTTTTCTCTGAAAGGGGGCACTAACCTAATATTCTTAGTAAGATCAAACTTGAATTTGTATGTGAAGTGGGAATGTGCTGTTCTCTTGCCAGCTCCATTTCTATTATTCGAATTTGAAATTCCCTTTCATCCTTCTCTTTTTGCATCTGTCTCCCTCTCTCCCTCTCTTCTAATTGCATTTGTTTTTCTTTCTCTCTATCCTGTCTCTCTCTCTCTCTCCTCTTTCTCAAATTGTAACTGCATTTGTTTATCTTTCTCTCTTTCCTGTCTCTCTCTCCTCTTTGTGAAATTGTAACTGCATTGTTTATCTTTCTCTCTTTAATGTCTCTCTCTCCTCTTTCTCAAGTTGCAACTGCATTTGTTTCTCTTCTTTCTGAAGTTCAAGCTTCTTTAACTCTAATTCCATCTTTGTATTTTAAGTTTAATTCCTTTACTTTTATGTCAGAGTCTGATACAGACTTATTGATTGAAACCAAAACGCTTTTATCCAAAACATTCTTTTCTACCAAATACTTGATCAAAATGTATTTTATTCTTCCTTCGTTAAAGAAGTTATTGCCTCAGAAAGATCACATTTTCTGGCAAGTTCAAGCAATTCATCTTTTTCCAAACAATCCAACCGCTCCTAAGTAAGACTTGAAAGAAAGATCTCCACTTTTGATGACATTGTGAAAAAGCTGGTTGATTTCACTAACGATTTCAAACAAAATGTTAAAGAGTACTTGGGATTTAAAAATTTTTGAAAACTAGAGAAATTTAAATTGGAAAAAACAATTTTCTGAATTTTTTTAGCCAAAATTCCTATACCCTACGAGCTCCCAATTTTCTTTTTTACGCGTCTAGGTTTGTACAAGAGTAACAACGAAAAAAGTGAAGCCACGAAGACTTGAAAAATTTAACAAAATAATTTATTTCCCTAAAAACAAGGTAAAATAAGAAAAAGACTTATGGTTTATGAAATTAATGCAGAATTAATCCTAGAATTAATAAATATAAGTCCTATCAATAAAAAGTTCTATGTGAATCACGGTTCGAATCCCGATGAAGTTCCAGGATGGAAGGCCATAACGTCTTCAACAACCTGCTCTATCCTGATGTGTCAACAGTTCCTTGTTGAGTCAGCAAGAAAAATATTCCAGTTTGGAATTCCGAATAATTTCCAATAAATGTCTTTGTCCAAGAATTCTTATGAGCACTAGTAATTTCCAGGGAATATAAATTACTTTAAATTGAATTAAAACAAAAAATCAACTCAAACTGGTCACAACAAAAACAATTTGAGCTCCAAAGGTTAAATGCAAGACTGGCGAGAATCACTATAATAACGTGTTTGTTTTTTTTAAGCCTAAATAAAACGCAAAATAGATGACCTGATAGGGTCACGTGATCACTTTTTTCAAGTGGCGTAGAAACATTACATGCCGACCATCACGTACGCCATGTACGAATTCGACTGTACTGAACGAATCTTACTAAAATAAAAAAGTTGTTTACACCAAACTTGAAATTAGTTCCGAATCTAGGTCACCAAAAGATACAAAGTTTCTTCTAATGCTGTTTATCAGATTTAACAGAACTGAACTGAATTTTCTGGAAAAATGTCAAATCCAGTGAATAAAGTTATCATTACAATAATATGTAATGAAATAAAAATATAATATAAAAATTTAAAACTAACACACAAGCAATTAAATTACATATAAATAACTATTAAATTACTTTGTAAAATGGATTAGTTACATTACTTTATACAATGTATTTATTACATTAATTTGTACAATGGATTGGTTGCATTACTTCATACAATGTATTTGTAATATTAATTTATACAATGTGTTTGTCACATGACTTTCTTCAATGTGTTTGTTACATCTAAATCACTTTGTACAAGGTGTTGGTTAGCTTACTTTATACGTTGTGTTTCTTAATTACTTTATACAATATGCTTGTTACATTACTTTATACAAGATGCTTTTACATTGCTTTGTGCAATTAGCTTGTAACTTTATGTCGCATAGTGCATTTGTTATTTTCCTTGTACAATTAATTTCTTACATTACTTTGCACAATGTCAGTTATATCACTTTGCACAATGTGCGTATTAAATTGCTCCATAAAATGTATTTGTTACATTACTTTGAACAGTGTGCTTGATACCTTTCTAGGATTTCCTCTTAATTATACGTTAAATTATAGCTCACATATTTGGCAGTGTTACATTTGAATCAATTTTCACATTAAACGGTGCCACGCACACATATGCATCAGTGGTGTTTAGTTTACTGGCTGTCTACTGCGTTAATACATCGAATATCATTTGAGATGCAGATTTGAAGGGCACTCTAGCCCAGTCTATCTTAGCTCCGTCAATCACAAGTACGGATAAAGTTAAAGGTACACATCCCCCACAATGGTACGCGTAAAATTAGGTACAAATGTACCATAATGGTACGAACACCACACAGGAATGCAAAATTCATAGGAAGAAAAAGAAATCACTGCAAATGTACTGTTTACTCACCTCCGACAGCACCCGACTCGTCCTGTGTAACCGGAATATTGATAACTTTCGTAATTGCAGCAATAATGATGCGGACCACAGCAGACACCGAAACCACACGACGTGTACAATGGATTGGAACAAGGGGTCCACTGATTTCCTGCGTAGCTGGTTATAATACAGGCTGGTACACTGAGCGATCCTAGCCCACCTTTCCCATTTCCAAAGACAGTGAAAATGTAAACCATAACCAAAATGACAATTGAGAACATAATGCTCATAAATTCAGTCTAGAAAGAACGCGTGCACAACGAGCTTAAGGTTCTGTCAAAGAACGGTTTGAATATAAACCTTTATGTTCATCCATTGATTGTATTTTCTTTTGAATTCTTTGTTTAGCACAAGACTATTAGAGTCGATCAAATCTATGTATTTTATATACAGGAGTGCCCAAGT